>JAVSBS010005892.1:0-12013 GCA_033124195.1 Coracias cyanogaster
ATCAAAGAGATTATTTCTGTGGATCATGTTAACAGCCCCATGATCCAAGTTTAAACATGGTTTTGTTTCTGGGCAACTTTCTAACTACATATGGTATGTCCTAGGTAGAGATCAAGGTCTTGAGTTGCTTGGAGGTAAGCATTATTTAAAAGAACTATATAAAATCCATGTGTTTGTAGTGAATGCTGAAAAGCTAGTGTCATACCAGGTGTCAATCTAAGGAAAAGTAGAACCTCTTCTCCCCGCTGCTAGAGACCGGGTGAGATTTGACAGCTCGCTAACGCTGCACATACCCACCAGTGAAATCAGACCTCACTGACCTCCGACTGCGTTGTCTTTCTGTAGTCCACAATCCACTTCGAGGCAGAAAAAGGTGTCAGCTGGAGGCACTCGAGTGATGTGGCATTCTTAAATGTAAGGAGAAACAGCTCAGGAAATCCAGCTTGGTTTTATTGGGTGTAAAATCAAGTGAAATAGCAGTACAAATAGCAGTGTATCTTTATAGTAACAAAAATAACTTCAACTTGAAAGCCTTAACATTTACCACTGAATTCTTAAGTTACAAAATTCAAAAGCAGTATTGTAATAATTCCATAGATATAAAAATGATAGATAGGCATCTGCTGGTGCATAAAGAACAGTCTGAGATGCATTAGTCACAACAAACGTACATGGCACAGCAGTAAGGTACTGAATAAGTTAGTCTGCCACCTCCTCATGTTTTATTTACAACAGCTTACCTGAAGACTGCTTAAGGAAAGTATAGATATGTATAAATCAACCAAAGGAGCTTAAGAACTCCAGTTTGGGGGTAACTGTAAAGCTACCCCCAAAGTTAACAAGCCACTAGGATGCTAGATAATTAACTTAGTGTTGCAGCAAGAATCTTAAATCCTGTGGCACGTTGATTTAAACAGTGTCTTACCAGAAGTTTAAATTTGGTCAAGAGGCACTTTTGCAAGTTACTGGCATATTCATCTCTTCCATCCTATAAATCAGTGGTTTAATCAAAGTAGTCTAGAAGAAAGACCAAACCTCACCCCTTCCTTTCCAAGTCTGATGGAAGTGGAATGAAGAACCAAAGACTCTACAGCTACTAGCAGCTCTTCTGGTAAATTCAGCAGCATTTTCTTTCCTGCCCCATATTCCTTCCGTTTAAACTTGATTCATTGGATGTTGCATATTACTTGGGAACGGGAATTAAGGTTTTACTCTGACAATGAAGTTGAACTGTAGTGTCGATGAACTTTTAGTGTTCTTCACAGCACCAGTCTAACATTTCTGTGTTACTTAGTTGTTTCTTGTCTGAAGAGGCTGCGTTGTACAGGGAATCTTTGCAGTGAAGTGTTGTGCCCCAAACCCTTCAAGCACGCTCTCTAGCTAGCACACAGCGTGAGGTTAGTACAGTGCTCCCCGCAGCAGTGTGCAACTTGTAGTTCTGGCATCTTGACAGCACGGAGGAACAGGGCAGCTCACTTCTAAAAGCTTAAGCGCAGCAAACCCTCTTATATTCCAGAGCAGAAACCACATTTCCTCTTAAAATAGGAAGCTTTTGTGCTACAAAAGAATC
The DNA here is from genome assembly GCA_033124195.1 of Coracias cyanogaster. NCBI lineage: Eukaryota > Metazoa > Chordata > Aves > Coraciiformes > Coraciidae > Coracias > Coracias cyanogaster. Next base: position 1,571 of record JAVSBS010005892.1, read on the forward strand.
CTGTCAAAATTAAGGCATTTCCAGTTGCTTCCTTAGATAATGAGGGTTTGTCCTGTCCTCCTGGGAGCCATGACTACAATAAAGTCTTACCATGTACCTGCAGGGAAGACTTTAGAGATGCACTTTGCTGAGGGGACTAGAGTTTTACTACTGCCAGTTACACCAGAGGAAGGAAAGAAAAAATATATTGTTTACCACAGTTAGGACCATGTGCTCCTTCAGACAACCTGTTCTAGCATTTGTTTTCTTACTTGATATCAGTTTATGTATCTCCCACCCCAACCCTTCCCCAACTCGGTGATCCATTAGGACATCATGGATTGTTGCACAGCTTTCTGCAGAGATTGCCTGGTCACCAGCAGCCGCACCACTTCTTCATTCCTTTTTGTCAGCCTCTTCCGAGCTTGGTCGTGGGTCACCATGGTCATATCCCAGCCATTCACCTACGGAAAAAAACAAAGGGAGGCAAGTGCACGGACTTGAACGTGTCTGTTCTAGCAGATCTACACAGTAGATGTGCTTATGCCACAGCTCAGTTCATTTATTAGCCCCACAAACTGTCCTGGAAAGTACCAAGAAGACAGTATTTCCCCCAGTGGAAACTTCTGTGTAGTGTGCACCTAGTCCTAGATCAGTAATTGGCTTCTCTTGGTATTTACCTGCATGATCTTATCTCCAATCTGAAGTCCTGCAACTTCTGCTGGGCCTCCTTCTGTCACCCTTGTTACATAGATACCCTAGAGAGAAAATGAAGTGTTCGCTTACTAAATATGGGAGCATTAAATACTCAAGGGCCATTCTACTGACAGCGCGCAAATACTTTGTGGGATTCTAGTTAAAAACAGGCTTGTGCAAAGTTGGAAATGAGGAAAGGTAGAGAGCTAACTAAAACCAAACTTCATCTGCAAATGGTGATGCGGCAACAGAGTAGCCTGAGCGGGCAGCTACGTGAGAGGACAGCTCAGGTTCACGTGAGCCCAGGTCCTGCTGGGCGAGTTGGACGCGCTCAGCCTTGGCAGAGACAGTTACTACAGAAAACCAAGAGCATCCAACCTTGTCCGTCTTGTCTTCAGAGAAAGGATTCTGAGTAGGATCCTGATCGATGCCACCTCCAATGCTGAACCCCAGAATCAAATTGTCACCTTGACGAAGCTTATGTATTTCAATTCTTTGCTGAAAAAAAAAGCATGGTAAAATAGTTGAGTATTGTGATCACTGGAAGAAAGCTCAAGTGTTCCAGACACAGGCACTTTGGACCCAGTTAGACTGTTTCACAGAGAGGCCGTGGGGCAGCGCGGTAAGCTCACATACCGTAACAGACAGCGCTAAACCCCCTGGCAGCACAGCCCTGTCCCCTGGCACTTGCTGGCTCAGCCTCATGCAACCTTGGTGTTGACAGCAGTTGCCTCTGAGCTGTCCTCAGCCCTCCCACAGAAGAGCAGGACAGGAAACCACCTGCAAGCTCATGCCACGACACAGCCAAGCTCCATAACTGCTCAGCGCGTCACCACTTGCCTGGAGATACAACGGGGAAAGACTAAAGCAGAGCAGATCTCTGACCATGAGTCACATCTCGATAACTAGCAGTCACTCACAGCCAGACTCCTCTTGCTCTTTATCCGTGTGCCTTGTGATCCTGCCTGGCCCTATCCGTGGGAACAACACCCTATTCTTAGGATGGTTATTTTTTCAAGATAACTTATCAACACACTTTGGTAGGCCAGAGGCAGGCTCTCTGCTGTCTGAGGAACACAGGCATCTGACGAGCTTTATGCATTAGCCGAGTATGATATTAAATGCCAGTTTGTGCAGTTCTTGTGCCACGATGAAAAACCGCGGTCTTGGCTGAAACAACCACCGCTCAGGAGGTCCTTCAGCCTGCTCTAGGCGCAATGTCCCCGCTCGCTGCAGGGGGTGGGACGAGATGACCTTTAAGGGTCCGTCCCCACCCAAGCCGGGCTGTGGTTCTTCTTGAAGAGCCCTCTCCGGGACACGCCAGCGCCGGGCTGTCCGGCACAGCGGGGAGCCCCAGCGCGCGGTTCGGTTCAGTGTCGCAGCCGGGGAAAGAAACCGCGGGGCCCTCGCCTGCGCTGTCCGGTGATTAACGTAACCAACACACGTTACAGGCCCCTCTTGGGACACCCGGGCACAGCCCCGGCGGGCGGGCCGCAGGCACCCAGGAGCGGCCGCGGGCGAGCAACCGGGACCGGCGGCTCTTGCCGCCCGCTCCTTCCACACCTCCGCGGGCCGAGGCTGCCCGGGGACGCGCCCGCGGCACCTCCGCCCACACCGAGCCCCGCTGACAGCCCGCTGCCGGGCGACACCGGTACCGGCATCGCCGCCGTCCCACCCAGCCGCCGCCCCGGCGCGGTGCCATGCCGGGCCCCGCTCCCCCGCGGCCCGGTGCCCGTCTCACCACCACGGCGGTGACCGGCTGCCCCGGCACGTACGACATGGTCCCGCCGCCGCTGCCGCCGCCCGAACAAAAGCGCCTGGCCAGGCCCCGCCCCCCCGCCGCCTCCAGCCAATCGGGAGCCGCCTCGCCCTCCGCGGAGGAGCGGGCGCCGGAAGTGAGGCCCCTTTCCCGGCGGCCCCCGCGCCCAAGATGCCTGACAGGAGCTTCCGGCGGGCGGGCGAGAGGCTCGGCGGCGGCGGTAGGTTGGGCCCGGCGGGGAGAGGCGGCGGCCTCGGCTCCCGCGGTGACGGGCGGTGCGCGGTGTCCCTTGGCAGGGTGTGAGGCGTGACGGTCGGGCCCGGCCCGGGGTCCCGCGGAGCAGCGCGCCGCCGTGGATGAGAGGTACGGGCCGGGCGCAGGCGGGCGGTGCCGGGAGGGGCCTGGGCGTGGGCGACGGAGGCCGCTGAGCTCCCGCCGCGCCCCGGAGCCGAGCGGGCTCCGCGGATCGGTTCTGTGGGCCCGGTTTTCCGCGGGAGACGGGCCGCTTCAGCGCGGAGCGGGGCTGCGCCGGGCCAGCCCGCCCCCCGTCCCGCACAGCGTGTGTCTCCTTCACCCTAGTCTCGCTGGCACAGAGGAGGTCCCCGAGCCCGGCTGGCAGCCATGGCCGCGGTGGTGGCCAAGCGCGACGGGCCGCAGTTCATCAGTGAGGCGGCGGTGCGGGGGAACGCCGCCATCCTGGACTATTGCAGGACGTCGGTGTCGGCCCTGTCGGGTGCCACAGCGGGGATCCTCGGCCTGACCGGCCTGCACGGCTTCATCTTCTACTTCCTGGCTTCCGTCCTCCTCTCCGTGCTCTTGGTGTTAAAAGCTGGACGGCGATGGAATAAGTACTTTAAATCCCGAAGGCCGCTTTTCACGGGGGGGCTTATAGGAGGGCTCTTCACATACGTCCTGTTCTGGACTTTCCTGTACGGCATGGTTCACGTCTACTAAACCAACTAGGAGCCACGTTAGCTGCAGTGGTTTTTAATGAAGCAGGAGGACTTGTTGCCCAAAATCATCTGCACAACTAGGCCAGCTTACCTTTTAAACCGTTACTCATTGCTTGTATTGTTCATACTGTCAGTAAATTATGTCCAAGTACAAATGAATCGGTAGCACTGTTCTAATTAAACTGAATGTGAAACACCACCTGGATGCCTCCCATGAATGTTTGTTTAGTAGTTAAGGAATCGCTTCTGTCCCTAATTGCAGGCACGACCATGGGGTTTGATTAATGCCGTCCCTTGTATCCTTTGCGTTTTGGACAAGACACAGCAGTTACAGTCCCCTCTAGAGCTGCTGCCTGTCCCTACACACAAATACTGATGAAAGCAGTGTCCAACACAGAACTCTTAAAAATAATCCACTGACACAAGGAGGTGCTGCACAGTAGCATGTAATTAAGTGTATGTAGAGGTTTGGTACAGAAATGTAACTGGGTTGCTTGTGCCAATGTTACTTCCACAGTTGCTCTGTGTACACACCATCAATAAATGACGTTGTCCCGGATGCTCCTCACTGGCATACACAAAAGTCACTAAGTGATGCTCTCACAAGCTGCTTTGCTCCTTTTTAGGACTGTTGCACCCAAGGAAACGCAGACAACCAAGTGCAGCATCTTCTCACCCACCAGCTCAGTCTGTGCTGAACACCTGGAAGCCTGCGGCATTTTCTGTAGCTGAGCAGGGCACTGTTGTGGTTCCACGTGTCTCAGGCAGGAACAGAAGGGAAAATTCTCTCACCCACCGTACAGGTAATATCTTTACTACAGACCTGCTTGTGCAAATTTGGTGTTTCATTGACTTGCTTAGCGTCAGAGTACTGCAAAGAGAAGGTGGTGTGTGCAACCTCAAAACCACACTGCACAGCAGAGTCTTGGAGAGCAGTGCCCTAAAGTGACAAATTTTATTGCTGTATATTAAATACAGGGAGGAAAAAAAAAAAAAAAAGCATCCTGAAAGAAACAAGCTCCTGAGAAGGAATTTGGTTGTGTTTTATCAACAGCAGTGGCTGTGAGAATTGTGTTACAACAGAGGATATAAATAAGGGAAGTATGCTAGGGACTTTAGGCACCCTGAAGACTTCAGGAAATCGCTTTGTCATCTAACGGGAGGATGTTTTGTCAAGTGGAAACACTGGTTTCGGTGGAGCATGGTCAGCTTTGTTTGTTATGATGAGCTCCTTGGTCTCCATGTGTTGTGCCTGGGCCTGAAGTCACAGGTGAGGTTCACCATCTAGAAATTACTCCAACAGAAGGAAGCTCTGACAGCCAGAAGCCTGTTTGATGGGCACAGCAATTCTAATCGGCCTGGTCAGCGCAGCCCATGTGTTACTCACATAGTGACTCCTGTTTGCCTAGAGGAGAGAATTCTGGCATGAAGAGGCCATTTTAGATGTAATTAGCGCATCAGAGGCATACAGCTAATCCTAAATTATTTTAAGTCCCACTGTGTAATTCTATTTTCAAGCCAAATGTTTGACTCCATAATTACTTGAATCTGAACAGAAGCAGAGGAAGGGAACTAGGCTGGGTGGGGTTTGCTATCGGTGACTGGATTCAGAGTTTGCCACAGCTAACAAAGGTGAGTTTAGAATCAGCAGGTACCTCAGAGTAAGCACCTTAAAGAAGTTAAAGCAGAGGTGAACGCAGCTTGCTTTTCCGCTTGTGTAACACGCGGTCCCACCAGCTCCCTGCAGCACCACCCGCTCTGCAGCTGTCCTAGCGGTACAGAAGGACACGACAGCAGGAGGCCTTAAGTCTTTATATTCAGAGAGTGAGCAGAAACATTTAATCTTTGTCATGACAGCTCCTGAGCAGCATGTACACTTTGTACCAGGCCACAGAGTGGAAGCTTTAAATGAGGCAGGAATATTTATTCACCTGCAGTCTTCAGGAGCTGGCGAGTCAGTTCCTGTCAGCTCAAGCAAATGCAAACTTTAAATGATGATACTGCGTAAACACTTTCCTCTTTAGTTACATCCCCACATGAGCATAAACTCACAAAATGGGCTGCAGTGAGACTTACTCCTCTGTTGAGAAACAAGGAAGCACTCTTACTTCTTGGTAGTTACCAGAATGTTGAAGTAGCAGACACCTGTCTTCTAAATTTTCCTCCTGGTGGTGTATTTGGAAGAACCTGGCAAAGTCTGTTTCGCCTGCCAGAGCTCCCTGTTCAGTCTCTGCTGTACACTTCAGGGTACCACAGAAAAAACATCAGAAGCATTAAGAGCCCACCCAGATCCCCTCCCACCATGAGCAATTGGTCGGTCGTGCAGAAAGGACAATCCTGAGCAAATGAAACCAGGCACTGAATAAAGGAGGGAGAACCCAAGACTGTCTCTGTGCAGATCCTGCCAGCGCTGTGTTGCTCCCCAGTGTGCTAACCCCCTTTCCCCTGCTATCAAGCACAGAAACATCTGTCCCTGCCCTGCGTCAGAACACTCCTCTGCCCGCTGTTACCTGGTCTGCGCTCTGAAATGAGCTCTCTGGGCCAGCTATGGATGGAGGTGGTGGGTGGTGGGTGAGGTAGGTGGGACCCCGCTGTGGCTCAAACAATTCTCCGTTCAGAGCTGCAGCAGGACCTTCTGCTGTTCCTGAGGCGAGCGGAGCACCGTGGTGCAGCGGTTGAAGGCTTTTCCTGGAGGAGCACCATTTCTAGCCCTAATGGTTACACCCCATAATAAGATTAATTGCCCCCACTCGGACAGCAACCCAGTCAGCGTGGGAATTGTAGGATAACAAGCCCCTTTCCCCAGGGCTCCGAGAGCTGCTGAAATGCTGCATTTCACTGCACTTCCCAGCAAGAGCAGTCCTGCTGCTTGACGTCTTGTCTCCCAAGTATCACAAGCAAGAATTGGAAGCGGTGGCCGGAAGCCAGTGGAGCAGGAGATGGTTGAACCTCCACCTCAGCCCTCCTCAGCGCACCGGTGCCGTTTCTCATCGTGGCTCTTCCACACGCGGAAGCAAAGCACAGCCACGGGGTAACGCTGGCTGCTGACGCAGGGACAGATAGATCTATCAACAGACATAAAAACAGTCAGTTGGTGCCTTCTTTTTCCTTTTATAAAACCGCTTTATAAATCCATAGCGATGACACGCTGTTGCAAGCTCGGGATACCGAAGAACATCTCAGGCAAAGATGGGTGTTCTTTAAAGGACTTTTTTTTCCCCCTCTGGAAATCCCAAAAACAGACAGCAGATCTGATCTGGGGTATCTCCGTCTCCCAGTCCTGGTGTGCTTTCACACCGGCGTGGTTCTCCGGGAACACAAGTCCAGCTGGCAGAGCCAGCGCTGTGCCTAGAGCCCACCGAGCTGGTCAGGGCTCTGATTCCCATTCAGCGTAGGGCTAGATAACGTCTTCCTGGAACTGGACCTGAGGAAATGAGCACAGTGACAGACAAGGCAAGGAGGCTCTTTCCATTTCAGGAGGCAAGATGGGCAGGAGGTTCCCAGCCAGGCCTGTCACCCCTGATCACAGAGGCTGCCACCCTCCACCCGGCTAAAACCCCAGTTCTCAGTGTCACGGGGCTCTGACACTCTTGGAGCTGCCCCAATTCCAACCTCAGTCATTATGGACCGACACTGCAAGACCATTTATAGTCCAGCCGTGACACAGCAGCTTCCTTTGCTTCCCAGCTAACTGCAGAAAGGAATTATGGAGGGAGGGAGGAACTTGGCTAAACTCATTTGCAGGAACATAATTTCCTGGAATTGGCCTTTGTTTGCCATTAATGTTTACTGTGTTCCTGTATCTCCATTTGTATTCCTCATAACAATAAAGCCATTACATTTAAACACAAAAGCCAAGCCCACTTACTTTACTTCCTCATACTTTTTGCCTCGGTAAAAGTTACTCTTTTTAATCAGATACAGCAGCACCAGGTCACAAAAGAAAGCTCCCTGCAAAGAGAAAGAACTTGTGTTTTATCTTTAGAGCAGAAGAGGAAATGTTCTGATCTGATGAGCAATGAGCATTAATTAGAGTCACTTACAGGAGCTGTATTTCCCTTCATTCTCTGTGTAATCTCAGGGGTATTGAGACTACACGGGACAGAGACAAACGCCGCTGAGGCAGGACACAGACACGCCGCACTGAACGGTCAGAGCGGCAAATCTCTGCCGGAGCAGATATAAACCAACTGGCCCATTTTACCCTCAGAACAGCTACAGGAGGGATCTGGGTCCCAAATCGTTACTTGAAGAAAATACATCCACTTACCGCTCCCATGAGAGCAAGCCCTGAACCAATATTGATAACGGTGGGAATGATGTTAAATTTCCCTGCCTAAAAGGAAAAAAAAGTCATGAAGTATTCCGTGAAAGAACAACCTAAGAAACAAAGGTCAGGGTGTGGTACCACAGGGGCAGCTCCCAGTGCCTCTGGTGTGTTTTGTTAGCGACAAGCAGATTTGCAGGGAACAATCTGGGAGGCCAAAGGTCTGTGTGTGTCTGATCCAACTGTCCACGCTGTATTTCTGAGCTTATGTCATCCCTGGATTAAGATCCGTTTTTCTGCAGCACATACACACGGAAAACAAATCTCTGGGGCATTTACTTCTGTCAGACTTTACGTGAGCTTGTGTTCAGGTAGAAGAGATGCAGACCCATCTGCACTCAGGTCATCTCCTTTCTTAGCTCCACAGGGACGGATGGCAAGAGCACTTTTCCCCGACAAGCCAGAGAGGCTGTTCTCATCCCAGGGCTGCCTTCCCACGGAGAAACGTCCCCCACCCTTTTTCTCTCCAAGCCTAGGACCTCACCTTGCCATTCACCATCACATCAAAGCGGATTCCATACGCTTTAATGAGTGTCCGGTAGTCGACCCCCTCAGCATCCCGGTAATATTTGGCAAACCTGGAATACAACAATGCTGATTTTAACTGCATCCATCTGCCCCCCACTTAGAAGAACCCTTCTGAATTCACCCATCTCTTCAAACAGATCTATTTACCTACCAAACCCAGCTCTAGCTTGCCAGGAGCAGGACTCCCTCCCTCCCCACCTCTGCAGAGCAGCGTGCTTGGCTGGCCCAGTGCCTGGGACCACTTCACTGCCAGCCTCCAACACCCCTGAGTCAAAGCAGCTCAGCCCAACGGCGGTACCGCAGCGTATTCTCCTCTCTGCTTACCTGAAGTTGTACCCAGAAGAGATGGACTTTTCTGCAAACCTGTTATCCAGCCGGCTAAAAGAATAGTGAGGATTACATTCAGAAGGGGCTTTATCAAGATCACAGTTCCATTCAATCTGAATTCCTATCACACCACCCTTAACAAAAGAGAGAGACAGTGTGAGATTTTTAAGCTTAGTGCAATTAATGTCTGTTCAAATTAGTCAGTTCCTTGAGCAAGTTTTCCCCAGGGAGAAGAACAGCTGCAACCTCTGGTCACAGAGACGATCTGGATGGGCCAAGTTCATGCTTATGATACTTATCACATTACTCTGCACACAGCCCTGGCTTTCCCTGTGCTGGTATCCCAGGAGGAGGTTTCTCATCCCAGGACACTGATTTCATTTATGTAAGTGTCTGTAACATGTTTCAGTGGAGACGAGGCTCTTTTATGCCGGGATGAGGTTCACAAGTGCAGAAGTCAGCACAAAGCCCTGCACTTTTCTCCCCCTGTGCTTCCTGGGATGCCTCAGACCGGCTCCATTGTCCCCCCCGCGCTTCCCACACTGGGTTCACAGCCGGTTTGGCACTACAGCCCCGGGACTCCGTGCAGAATCGTGTCTGTGTGCCACCGGAGAAGCCTCCCAGGGTGTCCTCTGAGCAGAGGAGCCCCACTGGCCTTCCAGAGTTCTGGGTTTAACTCCATGGTGTAGTCGTGTTTAATTTCAACAAAGAAACCCTGCTGGCAGAGCAGCAGTTTGGGCAGCCCTGAATAACAGATAACAGACCTGACCATCTCTTCCAGAGGACCCACACCGCCCTGCCTCCCATTCCCTGGGAATGGGATAAATGGGACCAGCAGGATTTTAAGCACTAGCATCTCTCCGCTGCACCCGGCCAGTCACCAGATTCCCGGGTGGTCACCAGTGGCTCTCCTCAGGGCCACCAGCAAGCAGCTCAGCCAGCTGGGAAGCCACAGCAGCCCAAGGCGCGCTCCTACCTCCAAGGCCATTTCCTGGAAGTCACTCCCAGCCCACCGAACAATGTTCCCCAGGAGAAAGATGGGGCAGTAGGGATGCTCCGTGCTGTAGCGGCAGCTCTTCAGGTAGGACTCATTGTCGGTTGCCAGCACATTCACCCTGCATGAAGGGAAGACAGAAACCCACCTTGTCTTCTTCTTTGCTTGTCTGCACAGCCTAGGCCACCAAGACTGCAGAGACTTCTCCAGCGCCACTCGTGCACAACAGAAATGGCACCTTGCCACCAGCCTCGCCACCCTACAAGCCTCTCCACTGCTGGCCCAGGGAAAGCAGTCACACAAAAGCGACCTCCAGGCCAGACAGGGACTAGGCTGGCTGAGTCTGGGCTCAAGGAAGGACTTACATGGAGCAGGTTTCCAGAACACTCCAGAGCCACTTGGTTTTCTCAAGGAATAAAAATAAAGATCCTAAAAGTGTCTAGCTGAGCCAGAGGGAACAGCAAGAATATCCTCCTTTCTACATTTCTTTATTTTCCTCATATTGTAGCAGCAAATGCGAACAAATATTTTTAAATTTGCATTTTCCCAGCCTTGTCCAAGCCCCTTTATTTTTACGGAAGAGGAGGAATATCTGGGAGCAGAAGCAGCTCAAGAACCTGACTATGCACTGGCTGGCGGACAGATCCACCTCCCTTAGGAGCTCTGGTGCACCCCGTGCTCTAGGAGCCACTGCAGACCTCTTCTGGTGAAGGACAGTCTTACCCCAGGTGCTCTGGGAAGCTCCAAGCCCTCATTATCTCCTTGTTCGCTCACAGCCTGAAGCCAAAGGTCTCCCCCTGTGCCTCACAAGAGGGAATACCCACCTCCCCACCCCACCCCACAGGCCCCAGGACCGAGGTTAATGGTTCTGTGATGGAGG
>JAVSBS010005894.1:0-16187 GCA_033124195.1 Coracias cyanogaster
CTGCCTAATGGGAAATGGTTTTGCAGCTGGACTCTTCCCCTTTTGCAAACAAAAGATGCTTTGCCTACTTCGTCTGCTTAAGGTGAATGTGTGGTTTTATTTCACTGCCTATTTGCTCTGTTAGCATGCAGCGGAAGAGGAATCCCCCAGCCTGGCAAACAGCATCTGAGAGGAGTGGGCAGCAAGAGGGCAAAGAAAGGTTCCAGCACCAGAGGGGCTGTAAAACCTTTCCCACAAAGGTTCCTGAAGTCAGGCAGAGCTTCAAAGCCCGGTCAGGCTGTTGAGCCACTGTTTCCTGTTTTGTTTAACAGCTGCTTGGGAGGAGGTGGGTTGTGACCGAGGTTTTTCTGTGCCCTCTCTGCTGGGAAGTGCACAGGGTAACCTGGAGTAGCAGATGTTAGAGAGGCCAGATCACTTCCATTTATTTAGAGCAGAAGTCAAGGCATACTTACTGGATGAAAAGGATGAAGGAAAATAGCTTAAGGCAAGGCTGTGGCCTCATCACACAAGGGTGAAGCACCTCCCTGTTTTTACACTTAGCAAAGTCTTTTTCCTCCCTGGACTGGACCAGGCCAGCTTTCTGCTATTACTTCTTTCCAGGCAGGTGTACAGCAGGACTCTCACCTGCCTGCGATGCAGAGGGCATTCTTTGATCTCCAGGTTCTTCCCATCCTGTGCAGACACGTGGAGCAAAAGCTGGGTCTCAGCAACTACCTGCATGTGCTCAGAGGCCAGACCCTGCAGGATGAGCACCCAGACCTTGCTGGGATGGCTGCAAGGACCAGGCAGGATGTGTGCTGCCAGCAGCACAGCGCTGAGCCAGAGCAGCACCTAACCATTCTGCAACTGTGGGACAGCTTCCTGTCACCGCATCCTCTTCAGCGCAGGGCTGGAAAGCGTCCTCTTGGGTCAGAAGCATTTTACTACTCTCATTTGATTTGTGCTACCTTGTCAGATTAGCTCTGCTCCTACAGGGCAGCAGCTTTTCTGTCTTAATGGATAAACCTCTGTCAACCAGATCACGTCCGTCTCAAAACTTGCAGAATAACCTGCCAGAAGGCAACGAGGACTCAGATAAGCTCTGAGTTCAAAGGGGCACTTTGGGCTTAAAACTCAGCATGCTTGATCATGTCTTTAACCTGGGGTGGGGACAGCAAGTGTCCAAGATGACTGGAGCAGGGCAAGGCTGCCACAGTTCAGAGAGAGAGAAATAGGTTTGTAGGTACAGTCTTGGCTGCTGGCGCGGCGCAGGCTCCTGCAAGGGGCATGTGGTGAAGTCAGAAAATGCTTTAATGTTTTGCCATGGATTTAAAAAATGGCAACAATCATACTGTTTATCTCCTAATGAAAGATAACATAGAATAGCGACTATCAGCCTCTTTAGTTGCTATACCCAAGTTACTGTATAATGCATGTATACGCCTACACGCACAGACCTGTCTTTGTGCACATAATTACAGGTTGTTGTATGAAGATTGCAGGTGCTTCTATTTTAACCCTGTATTACAGTATCTTGAATTTAATATAGAAGTCAACCCAGCCTGATTGTCATTCTTCACCTTATCTTGGATCACCCTCTTTCTCTTCTCCAGAAGCTCATGGGAGAGGGCAGATGATTCAACAGTCAACTGCATAAGGCAACTGCTGTCCTAAGCATCATCTTTCCAAAAAGCACGTTCTGGGATACAGGTACAGCCCACCGTGTGCCCTTTGTGTCTCCCTACAAATCAGTCTTTCCGTGCTTGAGTTTTTGGATTTGCAGGGGCCAGATTCTGCTGCTGGGAACTCAGGCATGAACCTAGACTAGCTCTGAAGCCAGTGGGCTGTCCTCTGTGCTCCCTTTCCCAGCTTTGGGCAGGAGGTTACTGGAGATAACTCAACAGGATTTCAGTGGAAATACCCGTGGGTGGCACAAGTGCGAGCACAATGCAGGAGAGAAGGTCCAAGTTTGCAGGGGTACAACCACGATTAATGTTTGGCTGCCATGCTTCAGAGCATGTGTCAAGATGCAATTTGGCTGCCTGAGTTTTTCTGCCATCTGTCTCTGGTTTCAGGTGGAGCTGCTCTCTTTGGCTGTTGGTTTTCACACTCCCTTTCTTGCTTGACCACTAACTGCACCAGCTAATTAACTGTTAAAAGACAGTGTCTTGGTCCTTAGGCTCCAACTCATGGATCTGAGGAAAGCTTTCTTCAGAAGCAAAGACAGTTACAGTTATGAACACCCTAAAACCATGTCATTAGAGCATGTACCTGGGAGACACAACACTTCGCTTGGTTTTCCTTTCAAGGGCCTCGAGCAAGATTTTTTTTCTTAGTCATCAGTCAGGATGCTTCATAGTGGACAGACAGCATTTTTCAAGTCGAGAGGGGATGAATGAATGAAATCAAGTATTTTTTTCAATTTTAACAAAAATAATTTCCCTAATTAGACTGTTTTCATCTGATGTCTGTCCATGAAATACAAACTACAAAGTGGCAACCAACAGCTCTGGACTTAACCTCGAGTCCTGCCCAAACAGACCAAGTGTCCTGTTCAGCAGAGATTTCACTGGGTTCCCAGTGCTTTCTTGCATTATTTAAGGTTTGGTGCAACAACAAAAATAGCTTCGCTTCTTTTGAATACATCAGTATCCAGCAAAGCACCTCATTCTCTGAGTACCTTTGTACCTTCAGAACTGGGGTCCTATGGATAGAACCCCACTCCCCAAACCTGTGCAGAGAGGATGCGCAATGCTACGGATACAGCCGCGCTGACTGCTCCTTAACCCATCCAACTGCTGGAAACAAGACTCTTGGTTTTGTTGACCAGAGATCTTGTTTCTGGCAGACCTCTACAATGACCTGTGCATCACAGAAGGCAGACTTGTACACAAGCTGTAAATCGTCAGGTCTTTTCTTTCACTGCCTTCTGCACAGAAGGTACTAGCAGTCCTACTTTCTCCTTGCAATGCAGCAATTTATCGTTGACAGCAGCTTAATGAAAACCCTGCTGTTGTTCTCACTGGAATTTGAGAATTGACTTTACAAAGAAGTCCTTCCTTGACCTTCCCCTCTTGGCCACTCCTGAAAATTAGAGTGTCTTCGTTTTAATGAGCTCAGGGAATTGGGGAGTTGCAAGAAAAAGAAAAGAGCTTTGAAAATACCTAGCCTCCTCTTGCAAATATGTCAGGACATGTTTTTAGATACAGAGCTCTCCTACCTGAACAGGCTTGTGCTTTCCTCATTCTGTGATTTCTCCAGCTGAGCTATTTCTTGGCTCCAGCCTATGCTTTGTGATGCAAGGCCATGTTTACTTTGCATGAGGTATGTCACAACATATAGACCAGATCTTCAGCTGGTATAAATCACCTCAGTCTTTGCTCCCCTCTCTATCAATTCTGCAGTCAAATCTAGGTGGCAAACCATGGGTCACCTGTCTCTGTGCGTGTATACCTACATGTATATAAACACACACGTACATGTCTGCAATACATATACAGCTTTGCAGGGCTTCCAGGAGCTACATCTAAACTGACAATGCAATTGTACAAGTGAAATGGAAGAAAACATAATAAATAGAAATGACAGTAAGAACAGATGACATCAGGAGATGCTGGTTTCAGGGCCAGGGCTTTCCCAAGGGTAGACAGAGGTGTCCCTGGAGCTGCTCGATACCCTCCCCATGGGTCTGTTCCTCGGCCAGGTGGGCTCTGAACTGTGTCCACATGCAGGGATGAACTGCAGGTGATGTGGAGACAGAGACCAGCACCTGGGAGTGCTGCCGGCCTGCACTGCCTGGGACGTGACTTCTGCCTCAGGGCCAGGCGACTGCTGCTTTTCTAGGAGTGATGGTTTGTGACCAAGTACCCACTGGCTGCAGGATTTTGTAAAGGAAAACAAAATATTTGTCAGCAGTTGAAAAAAATCAGCTGAACGGTGGGAGTTTTTTACCAAGAAGTTTCAAAGCTGGCCAGGTAGGCTGTTGCCTTTTAAGGTATTGAAAATTTTCTTTGTTTTACCTTTTTTGTTGGGTGACATGATTTCTTCTAGGACTAGTGGCATAGATTTCAAGGCCAAGCTCATGGCTATGGAAACACCCCTTCTCTCTTTTACCAACCCGAGCGCCTGATTAGAAATCCAGTCTGCTGTCACAGCCAAGGGAGAGGGATGGTACCTCCAGAGGAAATTCAGATCTTAGCTGGATTTTGTTTCTTCCAAAAGAAAGCTGAAGGTGATAAGGCACTTCTATTTGGATGCTTAATGTTTGATGGGAAGAACACAGGTTTGGTCTCTGCTGTAGGTTTCTGGTCCTGGATGTGGGGTCAGCACAGCTGTATAGAAGAGCCACTGCTTAGACTTAGATAATGTTTGCTGTGTGAACTATACATTAGAATTTGTATATGTTTGGATGTTGGGTAAATAATAGTCTTTTGTAGTAATACACACACACTATCTTGTATACATATTTATTTAGTAGCAAGATAGAAAGCTTGAAAGAGAACTGTGTTTGCAAAGGGCTGTAATGGCAAACGTTTCTTTCTCAGGTCAATGTGCAGCACATAACGGATGCTAATATGGAATTGAGAATCTGTAGGAAAGGTAACTTATTCTATCAACATCATATCCACATACAAAACATTATGACTTTATATCTGCATAGTTTATAAGCACAAATAACAATGAAGTGAACAAAAAAAAACCCCATAGCGAACATAAAATAAAACATACTGAAATAGGGGGGTAAGTGTCAGTAAAACCTTCCCTTGCTGCTGCTTCCGTGCATTTATCCAACATCAGTGCTGAGCGCTCCCAAACCAGGACGGAGCAGTTCGGCTACAAGGAGGAAAAGATAGTGCTTGTTGTTTATGAAATCAGGGTAAAATCTTGATGGAGCAGCCATATACAAAGGTGGATGTTGCTGTATGAAGGGATGAATGTGCATGTATAAAATTCCCCAGGCTTTAAATGACAACAGAATCCTTGCAGGACCTGCCATCAGCCAAGGGGTTCTTTGGTTAAGGCTGGCTTGAATCTTTCCTAGTTTTAGCCCATTTTTAATAACCAAAAAAGAGCTTCACTACGTCGTGGGCAGCAGAAGACAGGGCTCACTCCTTCAACACTACCTGAAGCCCCAGCATAAGACAAATGATTGCAATTTCTTTGATCATGTCAAAAAAATTTTGCCATAGCTGACAGTTTCTGTGGCCTCTCTGGGGAGCTGGGTGTTATTTTTCCAAGTGGGATGGTTAATAGATACCAGATTTGCCACTATAAAATGAGGAGAACAGCTGCAGTTTTTACAGTTAGGTAGCTGAGCGGGGTCGGCCCTGAGTAGGAATATTGCGTTCTGCTCACCTAGCCGTGGCGCAGTAAAAATTACACACGCCTCATCTCCCCTGGGATTTTACAGCTATGGAGCTGAGGCACATTAATTATCCTGCCGTCAAAACAAACCCTTCTCCTGCACTGAGGACAAAGCTGCTGCTCGGAGCTGGCCTCAGGATCCGGAATAAAAGGGGCTACGTGAGGTCAGGGCTGGAGGTGAGCTGGCAGAGCTGCCCAGGGCAGGCACGCAGAGCGGCTGCCCGCGTTCCCACGTGCTCAGCTCAGGCTACAGTCCTGCTATCATGCCCATTTTTGACAAGAAAAAAGGAACAGCTGCACCACCTCCTCTGTATGAACATTGGAGGAAGGCTGAGCATCATCCCGTTCCCCTCCAAGCTGGGAGCTCTCTCTGCCATAGACACACCGTAGCCCACGCTGCCACCAGCCCTTTTTCAGCAGCCGGGTGCAGTGTCTGGGGGGGTCAGAGGCGGAACCCCTGCTGGAAGCCCATCCTCAAAGCTTCAAAACCAGTAGCAGATGACTGAGATGCAGCCATACATGAGCTGATTGGTCCTTCACTGGTCCTAAGACTGAATTGAGCAGAGCTGGTATCTTCATGATGCTATTCTTCATCCCTCCTCCATCAAACCCTAGCTGCAGAGGGTAAATTGCGACCAAAACAGAGACCAAACTGTTTGGTTCGAGTTTTTACATTTCAGTATGAGAAGCAGGATTTGAGATGTAAAGCTGTGCAGCTAATCAGCCAGAATAAAGGTCCAGAGCACAGCCCTGGCTTACGCTGGGTCCATGGAGTCACAGCTCTCCAGCCCAGCTGAGGATCTGCCCCTGACGCGGAGCAGAACGGCTCGTTCATTCCTGCCATGCCACATTCAGCGCCAAGTGCGGGACTGCTTTCAGAGGAGGCACGTTTATCACCTGCAGCAAAGTGTAATGGAGAGCCAAGCTTTTTGGTAGCTTTTTATTGCGGGGAGGAGAGGGGGTTTCTGTGAACTGGATTTGTGAAGGTGATTGTACAAATATTTGTTCTCTGCTCCTTGGCAGCAAAGGGATGAGTACAAACAACATCTCCATTTAAGGCCCCGCTCACTGGTTACAAAAGTCTTGATCCAATTTTGGTTTTGTTACAGACCTCCAGCTCGTTCTGTAGGGTGTGTAAGGTAGCTCAGCCCCTCCTCCAGAGCACGGAATAGACACAAGTCTGGACAGAGCGATGCTGCAACAGTGGAAATATTCATGCACAGGGAAGAGCTCTGGCCTGGGTAGCGGCTGCAAAAAGGGCACCTTTGGGACCCTCAGTCACTAGCACAATTCCAGCTATGTCTGGTTTTCACCAGCATCCATCTTCACCCTGTGAACGCAGGATCTGGCCACCTGCATCCAAGCAACAGCGTACCCAGTGCAGGTGGTTATTTACCCGAGGAGTCTTGGCTGCTCCAGGCAGTGCCCTCTCTTGCAGCTGCTGCATCAGAAGATACTGTTCTTACTACAGGGAAAAAAATTTCTAAAGACAACAAAAATCCCAGGAAAAATTTTAGCATCTGGATTCAGTGCACAGGTTAGATTAGGACTGCTCTGCAAATGACCCAGGATCAGAGCAGATTGTGAGGACTGCAGTTTATAAAACCTCTCCCTCCCAGATTGGGTTAAACCTTAGGCCACATATCAAAAAGTAAGGAGAAAATGAAATATTGAATAGCTGCTCCCAAAGTGAACATAGTCTATCCAGTATGTGATTTTTCCTATGGGAAAATACAGGTTGATTATGGCATTAAACACTGTGCCTTACTGAATATATATACAGAAAGACTAAGCCAGAGTGGACTTTAATTCCAGTGCTCCCTAACATTAAAGCCTTTGATTTTGCAACTTTAGTCCTATTCTTTTATGCTGTAGGTGGAGAGATTTTGTTCTTAAAAATGTGTCTTTTTAAATGACCCCTTGTGCAGTGGAGCACAGGTCTATGCTCCACCTGTAGGAAAACTGCAGTAAAAATAAGTTTGAACAAATTATCTTGGACTATTGCAAAACAAAAAACATTAAGCCTTAATTTTCTTTAGAGATTTCATAGCAGATTTATAGCATCACTGTCATTTGATATTAATTTTTTTTTAAGTACAGGAACATTTCTGGCAGTTGTTTTTAGTAAGTTCTAATTTAATGTCTACTTAACTGGGGACAGAGTCAAGCATGTTTAATTAAGGTCATGTCTGCATGATAGCATAAAATCTCAAACAAAAAAACCCCAGGCTTTTAATGTGAATAATCTGGAGATCTAAAGGTATTGGTCATCTTTAAATAGCAATATATTGATGACTAAAAGCAGCACAAATGTCTACTGCACTTTACAGGCTGCAGTTTAACAACCATTTATTTTAACCTCCTACGCTGCAGCCATGCCAGTGGAGGCAGAGAGATGGGTTAATGGAACCCTCCAAAGGCTGAGCCTCTGCTCCCCAAAACTCTTGACCAAGGGGAGAGAGACGAGCTCCTCCAGAGTGTCACCTCTCCTCTGCTGACGGGCGTCTTTCCTTGAAGGAGATTCCCTCCTTTTAGTCTTGAAGGGCACTAAAGATCTTTTCAACAGTTAATGCTACTTCAAATGTAGCTGCAGCAGATATAGCTCTACTGCCAAAATATGGGAATTTGGATTTCCATTGAAAAACTGAAAAGTGCCTTTAGAAGATGCTGATAAAAACTTTTGTCATTTTCATGGAAACTCCACAGAGGTTTTCCCAGTGCCAAGGGAGCTAAAAGCTTTGGGGTTCTCTTTTGCAGTTGAAAAAGCTGGTATTTAAGTAAAATACTATTACAAGACTCCAGTAAAATTATAAAGAATTGGTAGCAATTCAGAAACCACTGCTCCCATTTCTATTAGATGTGAGGCTGTTTGAAATGAGTCACGTGCAGCCGGTGACAGCAGCGCAGGGCACAGGGGCCAGCCGAGGGCAGATGCCACCATGGTGGTTGGCTGAGGGCCACGGACTCGGCCAGGCAAGCAGCCGCGTGCCTTCATGCCTTCCCCATCCTTCCTCTCACACCAGGGCCGTATCTCACCCTGTAATTTATAAAATTGATCCTGCTAAAATCAAACAGGAAGGAGGAGAGTGGTTGTGACCTCAGCCAGCAGGAATGGTCCAAGCACAGCGCAGGAATTCCTGGGCTTTGATCTGCTGCCAGTGCTGTGTCCCAGACATGGGGGAAGCTACTGAGGAAACAGATTTGAAAGCGTGGCCTTCCTCCAAGGCTCTGGGGTCTGTTCCCAGAAATGTGGCCTTGCAATCTTGCTTCCATGAGCTACTGATAAGAAGGTTGCAATGTCCAGTGGAGCAGAACAAGGTAAGCCCCAGTGAGGATTCCTGCTGCTCTCTTTGGACCAGCAGCAGCTCAGAAGTGATGGCGCCAGGGGAGGAGCAGTTTCTGAAAGCCATGCTTTGTACACACAGACATCTCTATTTCAGCTCTTCGTCAGGGACATTGATTTTGGTAAACCAGCTTATCTTCTCCTTGCAAATATTGCTATTGAGCCTCAAGACTTAGGAATCTGAAGGACAGGAATTTGCTGTCTGAGGGTCCAGTCTTGAAAAACAGCCCGAGGGACTCCTGTGCCCCTCTGGATTGTTTTAGCCATTGCTGTTCAACTGGGTCTTAAAAACCTCCCAGTTATTAGGATTTGTTTCCCTTTAGGCCTTCCAGCCATTACATGATGGGTCAGAGTCTCATCGGTGTAAGTCCAATTGCTCAGTTACACCACGGGAACACTGTAGACTTTCATCTGCGACAATAGAAAGAAAAGTCAGGTCAGAGTCTGTCTGAAAACTTACCCCCTCCACCAGAGATAACACAATTTATAACGCTGTCTCAAGGGTGGGGTGAAAATTAACTGGAGGAGGCCTCACAAAGGTTGCTAATAGCAGTACCATTTGTTTTGCAATCACTGTTTGCCAGCCGAGTAGATAAATTTGTGCTGGAATCAAACCTCTTGATTTGTTTGTGTCTTGCAAGTCCTCTAACCTCTCAGCAACTTGGCCTGTCCACCAGTAATTAAATGGTACATACCAAGTGTTTCCTGTTGCCCAGAAGGGACGTTGTGAAACAGAACTCCCTTCACTCTGTAACAAAGCACAACCAAGAGAAAGGGCGGTTGGACGTTTGTCCTTGAGTACCATAAGTTATTTCTGCAGAAACACTGAGGAAAAATCCTCTCAACATACCAGGGGAATTGCAAGTTAGGTGATGACCCAGCTCTTCTTGTCCCTGCCAGCCCCTCCGCTCCCTCTTTCCGAGGCTCGCAAGCATTAGATTGGGAGATATGGCAGGGACAGCGTGACTGATGTTTGTTGGCCTCCAGTAAAGAACATATTCCTTTTGCTTCTCAGTTATATTTGTAAACATTTGCAAGCGATAGAGGAAAATGGATTCATATTTTTTTAGGTCTGTTTACAAAACCCAGAAGTCCTGAGACAATGCTGGAGCATAGATGATTTCTCCCTTTTCCAAATAAGGAACCTAAAAGTAATAAAACAAGGTAGCAGCAAGACGCTTTGTGAGGAAGCCCCGCGGTTGCTGGCAGGACGGGCAGAGCGAGTTTGCAGGCTCTGGGGATCCGAGCAGCCCCGTCGTGGGGCCGAGCCCCGCTGCAAGCCGCTGTTTCGTGACCCACGCAGGGCAGTCAGGTACCGCTTCCATTTCACTGACTTCCATTCATCTTGATCTTTATCTCCTTTGGTTTTTTTTTCTAAGTATTGAGAAAACGAGGCACCGCTTTAAGCTAAAATACAATAACAAAAAAACTATAATTCAAGCAAACTTACCTTAAAAATCTTCAAATGAGACTATCCAATCGGAGTAAAATTGCAACCATTTAACCACTGGCAAGAAACCAATTTGTTTTCTTTTGCTAAATATGCTTAAAATCCCTGAGCAGTCCAAATGGGATGTGGAAATAATTTCCTTTCAGATGACAAATGACAGGCTAAATTCCACCCCCTCTGTTCACTTTAGGCTTGACCTAGAGCTGATAGGAAACAATGAGAGTCTTTCCGTTAACTTAAATGGATTTTATGTCAGACCCATTAAGTAACAGCTTATTTCACTTCATTGATCGTGATGTCAAAAATGAGGTATTAGGAGTGATTATGGATGGCAGACACGTTCACACAGCAAAAACCTAGTGGTGAGAAGAAAAAAAGAAGGTAAAAGTTTTTGCTTGTCAATGTCATAAACACCGATTAAAGGTGGTTTGATTTGCCTGTGGGAAGGGATTTAAACATGGAACTGTTTTACGCTGTCTTTGGTATAAGCATCAACATTTTTTATTTACTTTTGAAGTGGCAAAAATTTGTGGATGTACAGAATATTGGGTCCAAAGAGAAATAATTAGTTCCATGTGGGTAACATGTTGCTAAAAAAATCTTCAAAAGCCTCTGCTATGGAGGCTTAGTGTGGATGTCAGAATCCAACATCTCCAGGAGAGCAATTAATGCTCTTTTTTTTTTTTCCAAGAGTGGGGTGCAGCTGGTGATGCTTTCCTTTGCAGGCCACAGTAATGAGACCCCATCAGTGCAACTGGAGGATCGAGTGGGAGACTTGGTCTCCTAGATCTACTGATGCTGAAAGTATCTATTGTTCTAATACAGTTAGAGTAATTATTTATTCTCTACTATATCCTTCCTAAAGGCAGGCTACAGCATGGCTCTATTATCCCTTTGGTTTAGGAAACTTAACTGTGATTTTTCAGAGGTCCTTGACAGTATGGTCCAAACTGAACCTGAATACAATGGCAGCGCTTAGCTCCTGAGTCAGGTTGTCCTGATTTGGCCTTTTGCATAAAATTCTCTTTCTGATTGAACTTTACCCTTATACTGCCTTCTAATACACTCCTATTCGCCTGCTGACTTAAATGACAGACTGATTTCTGCTGGAGGAACCGACAGTTGCTCCCAGGGCTATGGGCCACTCAGCCATAACCAGCAGGTGAAAATCCCTGATCATCTTTTTTATTGCGCACTTGCTAAAAGCCAAAAACCCCTGACATTTTTTATTTTTAAACAAGCCTTTAATTCTGGTACCTTTATGACTAAAACTTCCCCAAGGAAATATTACAGAATCAATATCTGAAAGCAGGGTACTTCTGCATTTTTTTTTGAAATAAAACTTCTCTGCAGTCATTAACAGACTTGATTCATCTGATGACTCAGAATCTGTGCAGCTGGTCCAAGGCCAGCAGGGAGACTGACGAGTGCAGCTTTTCTCTCCTTCTCTGAAGATGTGATCTTGTCTCAGTTATGCAAAGAACCTCCTGCCCTTTTGTCAAGCACTTCATCTGAGAAGGTGGAATGTGTAACATGCAGCTAGGAGGAATTTGATTTCTCACTCCGTCAGGAAGTTCTCTTTGTAACAAAGAAATCAGTGTGATCCTACTAGAAAATGTTACTGGTTGAAATACAGTTGAGGCACCTTATGAATCCAGAGGAGCCCAAGTTTCCTGATCAAAACAAGGAAAAAATATCTGTGCCTTTGAAACAGTCTCAACAACAGGTATATTAGAAGATGTGCTTTTAGGATCAAGTATGCCATGAAATCTTATCACCTTCCAAAAAAATCTTTTCATATTTTTCTTTGTTTGAAAAGATAGATTAATAACAAATTTGATCCTCTTTGGTTTTCTCAATATGCATTTTGAAATCTCTGTAATTTTGTTTACTACTGCAAAGGCAATACATGGCAGGACTATTATTTGATACACAGCCCAAGTGACTGCGAAATAATGTTTCTCCATTATTTTCCTGAAGATGCAATTAAACTTCATTAGCCACACAGATAATCAAATTATAATTTCATGTCTGTCTCTTGTTTAGAAGCTTAACTCTCATTGATTTGAAGTCCCTAAATCAGTGAACAACCAACATATATTCTCTCTGTAGTCTGGTTTAAGTTTTCTAAACAATTGGAGCTTACATTTTCTATGACATATTTAGGTTTTGTTTTTATTATAAAATTCTAGACTCACACCAAATTTTAAAACATTAATAATTCAGCCATTGCTTCCAACAGGGTTCAATGGCTCAGTTCACAGATGATTTAAATAGTCAATTTTAAAACATCACACTTTTCTCAGAGTTTATAGCTACCCTACTCATTTCCCATTTATTGCTCTCATATTGGAGATTCCTATCAACTTGAAGTACTTTTGTATTATTTCCCAAGGTAACTGTTTATTGTCCCCACAAAATCTTGTGGGTTTGTGGCCATGAATAATACACTGACAAAAGAGAAACCTTCAGCAGAATTTGAAATTTCATTATCTAGCCTAATGTAATCTACTACAAGGCACATCCCTCTAAAATCACTTGTTTTCCTGGCAGTAGGTCTTCTCTATTATATTACCAGGTAATGCTGTAATCCCATTTCAGGTTTAATGCTGGCAGAAAAAGCACCGTGACCTCAGGTAAATGTTTATGTTTCAACATTTCCACTGCAAGTGGCTGAAAATGCCAAGGAGCCAGCCCTTCTTAGATACCTGTGTCACCCTGGAAAAGTTGTCCAGGCCAGAACTAATTCCATTTGTGTTCGGGAAGCTATTTATAAGCCTACCTTCAGTGTAATGACCTTATTAATCAGACTGGGAGAAGGCTGAATGAGGGAGAGGTGCTTATTTCACGAGACCATTGACATGCATTTCAGTAGGAGATGCTTCTCCTTCACACTATGCTCAAAAAAGACTTTTAGATAAAGCAGAAATCTGGGTCAGTTTGCAGCAAGAGAAAAAAAAAAAGAGCTACATCCATGTTGCCTGCAGGACCCTCATCCTGGTTCAGACCCAGAGCATAACTACAGGGTAGCTCTGCTGCCATGTGTCCTTGGATCCACTAAGAAATAGAATTTCCTTCCAAAATTGCATCAGTAAGTTATGTTTTACCAGTCGAGAGGATCTTTTTTAGAATGTTTCTACCATAGCCACACACTCAGACACTCAGTTACAACCACACTTACTTCAGTGTTTGTTCTCTAAGTCTAAGAAGGGAAAGAACTTTACCTCCAAAGCTTCAAAATCAAACCTTAGTGAAACCATCACCTTCCTCCATTATCAAGTACACCCCCGAGAGAGGAAGGCTAGGTCCTCATATTCTGGTTGTTAGAAGTCAAAAGAAGACAGAAGGGTATTTTTCTCTCCACCCTTATTTACCAGAAATGCTTGATTTATTCTCCCGTGTAGACTGGGAGTGGAGAGGAGTTTCACCTGTCAGACTTGTTTCCTGTGCCTCATTAAGGGCCCGGTGCTGCTCAGCCTGTCTCCCTGCTCCATTCAATTGGCTAAGAGCTCCCCGAGCCATAGCGTGCCGTCCTGCTGCCTCCAAAGCCAGCCTGGCACCGCAGGCAACTCCAGAAAGTAAGGACCCGGGAACATCAGCAACATCTTGTCAGTAATACATCCGTTTTGGCAGCTGTGGAGCTGCTTACGAATATTTGCTTCTCTATTATCTGTTTAACGAATCAGGAGAATAGTTATTGTGCAGGCTTATAATAAGAACTTGTCTGTGCCAACCAGCTAGAAGAAACCCAGCTTTTGTGCGAGATGTTTAGTTTTACTAAAACAACGTCCTGATAGTATTTCATTCACCACCGACATCTCATGTGGTGCTTAGATTTCCATCCTGGGTGGGGAAAAGGAAGCTTTCAGCGAGTCCTGCCTATTTGATTGATAGATTTGTGCAACCCAAGACAATTTTGCAATGCAGTGAGAAGCACAGACCCCACTTTTTTGTACCCATTTGCATAATCCTATAAAAGCATTTGATGTCTGATTCAGAAATTACATATGTCTGCGTGTGTCAATGTAATGCTCATAAATAGTCCAGGAGTACAAACTCCTGCACCTCTAGACCTGCATGGGTAAAATTTGACCTAGAAATAATAAGGGCAACTCGTGTACCCATTGACTGCACTGCTGAGAACCTGAAGAACTGCAATTAGTAACAGATTTGCTACGCAAACACTTTCTATTAGGTGTCAAATGGGTGTCTCTTCAGTATCAACCTGGGATTGCCTAGTTCATTTTGGACAATCCATTTTACAAGTACCTCATAGCCCTGATCAGAACTAAATTCTCTTTGCCCAATGAAAAAAAAAAAAAACAGGTTAAATTTCTTATTAGCAAACATTTGGCTGTTCATTTTCAATACCTTGCTCCTTCTTCCAAATGCACTATGTGATAGTGCCCCACAGCAGGGAATGATACTTCAATAAGGGAAGTTCTTGTGTCTTATTGTAACCCTGACTCATCTATTACAATACATCTCTGGCTGGGCTCACTCTGACATATTTCTGGTCTTGAGAACATTTTTTAATCAAATGGGCATTGGATTTTTCTAAGTTTTTTCCTTCATGCTTTGTAAATAAGAGTAATCAAACTAATGAGGTTTTTGCTTCCTTAATTTTCTAAGCTTTAATGCCAATTTTTAGGATTTAGATTTAATGGTTACTCAGTTCATAATAAGAGGTTTCTTTCATTGTGACTTTTTTTTAAAGCATTCTGATTCATTAGGTCACAAAAAGCAATTACTGAGATGAGCTCAACAAGAGTCACTGGTACCAAAAACATGTTATTGGTCAGGACCACTTTAAAAGTATCTGTGCTGAGTAACTTAATGGTCTCCTTAAGACACACAGACATGCAGTTCAAAACCTTCCAGTCTCGTCACTGCTGTCCTGATGGCTTGTGGTCTTCCTAATCTAGTTCCACTCAAGCTTCACGAATTGCATGTTCTTGTTTTCATTCAACATAAACACATTTGAGGCAGTGATTTTTTTTTTTTCAACTGTATCTTGAATCTGTAAACCTTTGATGCTCCAGCAACAGGAAGCTACACCAACTGTTGTTTTGAAGAACCCTCAATTTGTGAGATCTGTGACCACAGAACAGAGGTGGAAAAGCAGGCTTTGAGAACTATGAGGAGACAAACTCTCTGTGAGACATTTGCTGGTAGAGTCTAGATCAGATGTGAAAAGCAGCAGGGAAGGAAATGAAAATGAGGGTGGCTTGGGACAAAACAGAAGAAAGAGTCAAAGAGGAGCAGAGGGAGTGAGAGAAGGTGGAGACAAGATGCAATACCTGTGTGGACACCTTTGAAGGTCTCAGCAGATTCATTTTACAGGAATCAATCCGGCTTTTTACCAGAACCACAAAGAAGCCAGCCTTGCAGTCATGGTGTCCATAATGTCACACATTCCTGAATATTTTTACAGCCTGAAAGAGTGAATTATTGGGGCAGTCATAGAGGAATGCATGGATGGGCATGTGGTATTGAGCAGGAAGGAAGCTGTGCCACCACAAGCTCGACCTCAAAATAGAGCCATGCTCCTGGGGTACTACTGAACCTTCAGGTGTTCAAACTCAGCCGTGTGTGTGTGGCTGGGTTCTTCAGTGGCGTCCTCAAACTTTGCTCCTTTTGGATGAACAGATAACTTCAGCAATATGAAACTTTATTAGCAGTGACACTGTTAAATCAGATGACAGATTGTACCAACTTATTAACAGTGAGACCTCACTGAGATGAATGGAAGCATTTCCTGGGGAACTAGTTTGGCTCTGCATTTCAAGAGCTCACCTTTCTAGCAACAGTCTCTACCCCTCCCTTCGAGCAAAGCTGAGCAACTCTCTGTCCGCAGTGGTCTTCTGGCCCAGCCTCAGCCACCCTTGCAGCAAGCCCCTCTTGGAGACCAAAATCTGCAATTTGTACCAGACGAGCTTATTCCATCCAGAAACTAGAGAAACGAAGGGACAAGTCTTGCCACGGCAGTTTACAAAGCGGCCGTGAAAAGTCAGCTCTAGCCTGGTGGCCAGCCAAGTCATGACGCTCTGC
>JAVSBS010005897.1:0-56507 GCA_033124195.1 Coracias cyanogaster
CACAGAGATGCTCCAGGCCCCTCAGCATCTCCGCAGCCTCTGCTGGACTCTCTCCAGTAGCTCCTTGTCTCTCTTGAACTGGGGAGCCCAGCACCAGGCACTGGGCACTGGCCTGTGTTCAAGTGCAGAACCGCAAGGAAAGGGTCAGTCTCTGTGAGCACGACTCATGCCGGGCCGTCTTGCTGCTCTCACAGTCATCAATAACGGCGTTATCAGCGGCACAAGGCAAACCCTTCCTTTCTGCACGGCTCAGTTCTTCCCGGCCGATAACAGGAATGATTCCAGGGATGCAGGGGACGGCTCTCACAAACTCCCCGCCACATGCCTGGGGACGTTCTCATAATATCGCTTGCAATAAAGCTGCACTCGTTTTTACTAAGCATGATTTGTGAGAGCCGATGGGTTGTTTTAATGACACAGCAGCCTGCTGAGGAAACACCACTTCCCCTCCTGCTTAGTCCTCCCAACAGGCGACGAGACAGAGCTCCAAGCCAAGGGAAGCAATCTGATCACGAGGGTCACTTGCAGAGCGAGAGAGCCAGGTTAGCCAGGGTGGACTGGAGACTCACTGACCTCTTCATAAAGCCATCAAACCTGGCTCAGAGCCGCCTGCAAACCTTGCCAGCAGCACCAGCCCTGGAGGTGCGAGCTCCCGATGCGCCTGAGGTTTGGACCACCCCAACGTGTCTGCAGCACAGTTCCAGATGCCAAGCAGGCAGGACACATGCTCAGGTGAGTCCTGGACTGGGAGATCCTTCACCCACCCTGCCCTGGCATAGGCTGCTCCTGAGCTCCACAACCAGCTCCTCGGGGCCAGCGAGGGTCCCTGCCCAGTGCCCTCAGCCCGGGCTGCAGCAGGGGAACATATGGGACCCGTTAGCTGGAAGCATATAAAATTCAAAGCTGTATTAGTCATCGGCTCCGTCATGTTCGTTCCACCGCTGGTAGACACTACTCTTGCAGAAGCGACCGACAACTGCTTGTGTTTCTACTGTCAGCTCCAATAAACAACTGTGTTTAATGCTGCGGGGGGAGAGGGGGCTCGGAAACTCGAGCCAAAAATAACAAGTTTTAAGCACGATATCCTCGCCAGCTAAACGTCTCAGTCTCTCCCCATGTTTGCCATGCTGCACTAGAGAGAAGCAGGGTCTCGAAGCCAAGGTGACGCACCATTAATAAATCGCTGACCCCCCATGTGCCGACCCAGCAGCCCTCCCGCAGGAGCCCACTGCTCGGCCGCACATCCCTCAGCATGCAGGACCCCCGGATCACGCACATTAACATTCCCCGAGTGACATCTCCCAAAGAATCCAGGGATAAATGGGTTGCTGGCTGATCTGCAAAGCACTGAGCTGAAGTTATTAGGAGGTGTGTTGGTTGGGAGCCAAGGGCTGGGTCTTGACGGGGGCCGAGCTCTTGCTGGTCGCTCGGCTGGCACATGATCACCCCATGGCCCCGGGAGCTCAGCCGGGCACCGCAGGCACCCAGCCGGTACCACCCCGGCAGACAGCATCACGTGCCAGCCGGTGAACACGGCACAGCTCTCGCCTTCATAAAGGGCTTCGGTGCCCTGCTGGAGGAACGGGGCCGTGCTGAGCGCATACGGCAGCTTGGCAGAGGCTCTTCAGGCACCTCGGCATTGTCACACAGCCTCCTGTGCCCCGCGAGCACGAGGGTTGCCCTCCTGTCAAAGAGGACCCAGATCCCAGCACCGCCTGCCCAGCAGAGCCGTTGGGGCACCTTCTGAACCCGTAACGGGGCTTGGCCCTGATTAATAATAGATGAAAGCAAAAAGGCTTTTCCCTGTTGTGGGTTGGGTTTTTGCAAAGGGAAGGGTTTTGCAAAGGTGTCTCAGGATACCACATTCCCAGCTCAGGATGGGCAGCAGGATTAGGAACACTACTCACACGCTTTGTCACGTTCTCTCATACGCTGCTGTCTCACTTTTCATGGAGTCTCCCAGTTCAAGCTACAGCCAAGCTGCCTGCAGACCACGGGTGCCCTCATGCCTTGTGTTTGAGAGAAAGAAAAAATTAAAACGAACAAGCAGAGCAGGCCCACTCGCTCGCAGCTCCCTGGTGCAGCTCGCAGCCGCCTCCAGCCCCGCTGCAGAAGCCGGTGGAGCTGAGCCGGAGCCATTCCCACCTCTCCATGCGGAAACCCAACCCAGCCAGGACCGGGGCACTGGGCTGTGGATTGTGAGATTCTCGCAGAGCCAAACTGGAAGAGACAAGAAGAAATAAACACGTGGTTGTGAGCGGAGGTCCTGGGGCACGCGGCTGAGGGGCAGATCCGGGCGATAGCGGGAGCTCCTGGAGAGGAACCGCAGAGCTCGGCGCATCTGTCCCTCATCAGCGGCACCGCCAGACCCCACGGGAGACCCCAGGTGAAAAAAGAGTCAAGGTTACTCATGCTCAGTTAGCTCAAGAAAAAAATGTTTCGCAAGAGTCTCTCTCCATTACGTTCCGGAGGTGATGGGGAGTTCTGAGCTGTTAGAGGGTTGGGCAGCTGCTGCTGGAAAACCTGAGTTAGGGAGAGAAATGTCACCCCAAATTTATTGTATTTACTTTCTCCGGTGTTTTTAGAATTTTTTACTCTTCAATAGTTTATATTATACACATCTATCAGCTTTCCTTCAGGCTTTTAACCCCAGATTCACTGTCTCAGGTTATAGCAGAGAATGATGAAATGGGTATTCCTGGGGCCAAGAGCTGGCATCTGCGCAGAGGATGGACTGTGGCCAAAATTTAAATCATGAAATGGCCAAAATGAACCCAAATCAAGGGCTGCTGCACACCCAAATCTTCTGTGCCCTGGTGCAGTGGGCTTTCATGGGACTCCTCAGCTCCTCTCAGATGTGGGACTGCTCTTGGAAGCCCCCACAAATTTTATTACTGGCTCCAACGACATATTCCTTATCCATCAGCACCCAGTTGTCTTCTTTTTCTTTTTTTCAGGGAAGAGATGGGCAAAACCACGTTTTGTCCAAAGAGGTTTGCAACTAAAATGGCCTGTTTTGTAGAAATCTTGCTTTAAAAGAGCAATCCTCCAAGAAACCAAGGCAGCCATCAATAAAACCAGCCCCACCAGCCCATGCCCTGCCCGTCAGATGCCAGCAACAACAGGTGAAGGGGGGGACGTGAACAAAACCAGTGCTGAAAGCCTGGCAAATATATCAGTAATGAGTAAAATTAACTCCCTGGCTGTGAAACTATTGAACGCCGCAGCCTCAAAAGCGGACAATGGGATCAAAGCTGGGATTTCCCCTCGCTCCAGCCAGGCTCAATGGAGTGCCCGCGGGTGCCAGGCTGGTGCCCCTGGAACGCCCGGGGCCATAAGCTGCTCAGGAAGGTTCAAAGGGGTCCGGACAGCCTTGCATGGCTCCCAGGGCCCGAACACAATTCCCAGGCTTTCTGGGGGCTCGCTTCCCAACAGGAGGGAGCAGAGCCAGCGGCGGGGGCTCCTGGGCTGCCCACAGGGAGGGTGAAGGGGCCAGAGACCCCCCCAGTGACCCCAGTGCCTGGAGGGGCCACAGAACCTCCCCCAGCAATGGGATAATGCTCGCTCCTGCTGGCAGGATTAGCCATATAGCAGGACAGCTGAATCAGACGCTCAGCCCTTAACAGGATTACGCTCCCAGGAACTCCAATGAAAATACAGACACCCTGCCCGCGGTGCGGCTGCCTCCGCTCCCCGGCAGCCCCCCCGCTCACCAAGCACCCCACGGGTCTCTACCGGCTGGGATATGCTCCTGGTTTGTTTGAAATATCATAATAAAGGGTTGGGCTGAACTCCTCATGCCTGCACGGGGAACGGGCTCAGCTTTCCCTGGGCCACAGGAGACTTGGGCTCCTCCGGGGTCCGTGCTGACCCCGCTTTGCAGAGCATCCCACCAGGCAGGACCAGGAGGCTCAGGCCGCCAGTGTGGCTGGAGCTGATCCTCATCCCTGTGCCACCCCAGCAGCACACGCTGCCATCTCCTTAGCCACAGCACCGAGCCCCTTGCTGAAACCTTGGTGAGCCAGAGCCCGCGGGTTTCAGAAGGGACAGCAGTGCCCTTGGAGCTGGGATCCTGACCCAGCCTCGCCAGGAGCAGGTCAGAGCCCACCAGGAGCACAGGGGCCATTCCTCAGGGCTCACACACTGGGCAGGGAAGGCGAAAGGGCTGTCCCATCAGCCGGACGCCGTGACCAGACGTGCAGGAGAGGAGCTGACAAGTCTTCCCACTTCCAGGTTTGATGTGATACCCCTGCTATCAAGGGGAATCTTTCAATATTCTCTAGTAACTCTGGATCAAACCCTCAATTTCCATAAACACAAATCTTCAGGTGTCCAACATAAGGGTCTTCTCCGCATTCCTTCAGAGAGCCTGGATGTTTCCCAAGCCACACTCCTGGCCCACCCGGATTAAGGGAACAATCAGGCTGGAAGCAAATCACGAATGCAGCTCAGCGAGATGCCGCTCTCATTACATCTCTGTTTCCTTGAACAGCGGATTTGCACCAGACCAGACATTTTTAAGGCACGGGGAAGCACCAAGCAAGACAGAGCTGTACAATTTCCAGGTTAACAAGGATTTTGATCTGCCCCAGCCTGCCAGCTCCACAATAGCCCTCGCTGCCGCCTCCCGGCACAGCAGCATGCAGGTCATCAGAGCAAAGGCTCTGTTCTTGGCACACTGGGGCTGAAAGCACAGCTTGCTGCCCTGACTCCTTGTTGGATTTCAGAGACGCTGGCGACTGAAAAGCTGATCCAATTTAGCCACAGTTCATTATCCGACATAGCATGACATTGGGACACTCGCAGACATAATCCAGCTTCCTCCTGCCTTGCAAGATGTATTGACCAAAGGCGAGAAAACAGAGCTTTAATAGCTCTCTGCTGTGCAGATGAATCCGGGCAGCAGCAATAAGATTCTTTGGGCTATTTCTATCCAATCTCACACAAGACTAAATGAGAAGCTTCTACAGGTTTCCATTAAATTTCTCTCCATTAATACCAATATAACAGATGATAATTTGTCCTCTTTTTTTATACTTTTCTGATATTTTTTTTAAATGCTAAAACTATTCAGCTTCTAGCTGAGCTTAAGATAAAAGTTAACCTCTGAACCATACCAGAACCTTTCATGTAAGGCACAATAACGAGAGGGCTTTTTACAGCGAGTGTAGATCAGTAACATGTATTTCTCCTGTCTCTGTTTGCCCCCATCCTCACCTGACACCAGGAGCCAAGGTACAAGGGTCACCAAGCTTCAGAGCTCGCTTCAGGAGGTGGCAAGAACCACGAGTGCCCTTTGAGGTGAAGGTCAGCCCACGTCACCGGGGGTGAAGGCAGGCACACCGCGCCAGCGAGAGCGGTCCCCAGTGAAACCCGTGCAATGAGACTGGCCAGGACTGGGGATAAACAGGAGGAGAAAGGGGTCCCTGTTCCCTCTGCCCCCAAGAAGGCTGCTCTCACAGCAACAAAAAGATATTCATTAATTAAGACTCACAACACTCATGCTGGAGAGGTTTTAGTGCATATGCATTTTAAAAAACCATACAGGTCTGCACACCTATGCACACCCACACCCAGACTGTCATTAGCAGCTCTCGTTACACCTACGAGCCATTTCCACCATCCATCCAAAGAAGACCTCCCTGGTTCAGAAGGATAATGCTGTCTGCCATGGAAGGAGGGTGCAAATCCCCGTTGGAAGAGGTCAGGGCTGCAGAGGTCCCATCCCAGGCCCTGCTGGGAGCTGTGGTTTTGCATCTCAGAGCAGCCCTGACACAAGCTGCTCACTTGCTCACTGCCTGCCTTTGTGGAGCAGGTCTCGGGTAGGTCATGTCCACTCCACACAGGTCTCCCTGTCGCTGTCCTGGCAGAGGCTTCACAAGGGTTTTGTAATAACCTGTTATCTGATCTGGAGCTCTCTGGCCCTTCCTCTCAAGCGGACAGTCCTTCAAGCCCATTCAGGGACTATGAGTCACAGAAGAAGCACTTAAAACCCATCCTCAATGATAAGGTTAGAGCTGTGAGCCGTGCATTTCCTGCCCTAGTTTGGAGCTACACTTGAGCTCGATGCACTTCCTCACTTATTCCACCTTCCAAATTCCTGAGCTGCAAAACCGCAAGCAGTTCAGCGGAGATTCGCCCGGACTCGGTGACTACACCAGGGCTGGAGCAGACAGCCAGGAGAGCTCAGGTCTGTGCTGTTGACCTGGGGCAGCACCGCATTATCCATGGCAAGGGCAGAACAACAATGGTGGGAACTTGGATCACCAGCCCATGAGCAGCTCCTCTGCTCACCCCAGGACCTGGCAGAAGGCTCTGGGGTGGCTCAATCCCACCGGGCTGCAGCGGCGCTGGCAGCAGAGCAGGCTCACAACGTCACAGAAGGGGCAGCTCACAGCTGCCGAGCCAAGGGCATCGGCCATGGTGCAAGCAGGGATCTGGTCCCGCACGGTCAGCCAGGCTCACGGCTCCGGGCCAGTCAACCGGTGAGCTCCTCACCTCTGCCTGGGCAAACGTGAGCTCTGGGAGCTCCCGGAGCGGGCAAGCACCGGGCGCAGGTTCATGACGAGAGCAGTAAATCACCGTCGCTGTCGGGCACCCATCCCAACTGCATCCGCGGCTCGGCAGCATCCCCCTCGCTATCAGCTGCGGAGGATAAGAAATTTGCCCGACATTAGTGAAATGATTATTCTTAATACTCAGACACCAATCATATTCCCAAGGAAAAGGAAACATAAATCCTTCCCTGCACTGACAGCGACAACCCACATCCCTAGATAGAAGGGAACTAATTAAGTCTGGTCATTCCAGCCAAAGCCCAACCAGCATGTTTGTACAAGCTTTGCAGTCAAAGTATGTGCAGGATTTGGCCCCATTTCCCCACTTCTATTAATCACAGGAAAAATTCTCCATTTAGAAACACTGCTAGAGATATACCTGATAGGTTTTTTTTTTCCCCTTGGCCACTTACCACTTGGCAGCAGAGATGAAGTTCTGTCTTTGCAAAACATTTTGAAACTGGTTTCTGTTCCAATTCAGAATCACCCACCCCAGAGCTTTCCAGGTTATCTGTAAAGAAAACCCAGATAAATGGATGGCTTGAAATGCTTCAACTGATAAACTCTGAATGTATTATTTTAACTGTAATTTTGTTTTGCATTATAAAGCAGAATGAAAATGTTAACAGCCAGAGAACAAAGAGTCATTGGAAATGGAAAAGGTCATTTTGAAAGCGAAGGAACGGAACATTTTTGTGCCCTGGGAACCACCTTCCCTTTCCCCCAAAGCTTGACCAAGTTTCACAAAACATTTCAAGTTGGATGTGCTTTTGGGGGGAGCCGAGCTGTTCCTGCTGGGGAGGGTGAGGAAGAGCTGTGGGAACAAAGAAAACAACCGGAAACCGGGACATGGAGCACCAGTGCCACAGCGGTACCAGTCCCTCCAGCCGGGCTCTGGAGCTCCTGTGCTGGTTTAGGCTTGGCTTTGATGCTCCCAAGCCCCATTTCAGCCATTCCAGCAGTGTCCAGGGAAGGTGGAGATGTTCCCACCAGCACGGGAAGGTGGTCACTCCAGGGATGTGCAACAGGCCCCCTACACCGCTCCGGTCCTGTAAAAACCCACCTCAAACCCTTGCCTGATTATAAATAAAGCAGCCGCTGACCTCGGAGATTAATCAGTGGGCCCGTGTCTCTGCGTGATGTCACCCTGTGTTTTTCCACAGGCCTGTCAAATTTCAGCCCTGTCTGATCTGCCGATGACAGCCGGGGCTCGCGCCTGCCAGACAGCACCGGGCCGGCCGCGGTCGGTGGGAGGGAGAAGCCGAGAGCGGAGGCCGGCAGGATTTATGGCCAGTTTCTCCCCGGCACGCTCTCCCGCGCTCCCGCCGCGCACACAATACACAGATGCCTCTGGAGGATGATGGAAACCGGGGCCGCTTGGCGCGGCGCGGGTATTTTTAGGTGTTATTGTGCCGTTTCTGACTTTTCTGACTAACACAGCTGGATTTGTGGCCGTCCATCTGAACCTGGGTGCTCATGCGCAGCGAGCCGAGAGGGATGGAGCTGCGTCCAGGCTGATGCTGCAGCGCAGGATGGGTCCTGCTATGGGAAACCGGCTCTTCTCAGGGTACCGCACCCGGCAAAGGCCTCGGGAAGGGATAAAACATCAGGCAGGGTTTTAATTTCACTGTTCAACTTTTACCCTAGCTTGCAGTTGGACTTGCTGCCCAAACAACTTCATACATTGACCAGGCAGGAGTTGCTCACCTCTGGCTGGGCATCGGTGGGCACGCATGGAAGGGGACGTTGTCCCTGCATTGTGTGTGCCCACATCTCAGCAGAGGCCAAAGGGTTATCAACACCACGTGGCTGCGAAGCCGGGCATTGCATGTCCACACAGCAATTCATCAATTAATCTGAGAAGGAACAAAGCAATTAACAGGGGAAGAAGGAGATAGACTAACAAAGCCTCTGCCGAAAGGGCTGACTCCTGCCTGTTTGTTTGGCTCCTGTTTCTATGGTGGTGGAGGCCGTGAGGAAGGGTCAATTCATTGCTCTGGTTATTTGTAGCTATCCAAAATGTATTCTTAGCATCTCTGACCTTGGAGAGAGAGCCAGGGGCTGACCGGGGACTGCTCAGCCTTTGGGAGATGTTGTTCTTTTGGGGGGTAAAAGACCTTCCTTTCCTAACCAAGTACTGAAGTCATCAGAGCTCAGCACACCCGAGGCTGCAGCTCAGCACCAGCCCCAGGGTCTCCTTTACCAGACAGATGCACTTGTCTCCCATAGCTGTTGTGTCCCAGTGCTGTCCCCAGCAAGGGACCCCTCACTTGCCTCCCACCAGCCTGGGGCTGCTTCTCTTCGAGCATCCTCCTTGGCATGAGCCAAGGCACGCGGGGGCCTGGGCATCGGAGCCCCCAGGAAGGAGCAGGATGCCCTGCACGGAGCACAGCCCCTGCCTGGGGCTCCGCTGGTGCGGCAGTGACGATGTCCAGCACCGTGTCCCTGCAGTGCCCAGAGGAGACAAGGACGGAGGCTGTGACCGCTGCGCCGACCCTGCCGGCACACGGCCCCTCTGTGGTCCCTTCTGCACTAGTTCAGGAGTTTGGATGGGCCGCATTATCCGTCCTAAAATAAGTCCCCAGTAAATCTGTTTATAATGGAGCTTTGTTGCCTCAGAAAATAGGTTTCCCATGAGGTCAACAGGCCTGACACTGAGGGTTATCCCAGGACGGTGATTTTTCCCCTTGGGGTTCCAAGTGGCTGCGATTATGCAAAGCTCCGAGTTATTCCTGGGGCTGCCGCATGAAAGGTGAGCTTCCAAGCACGGGCATTTCGGAGGCGCAGCGCTCCCTCTGCAACCTCGCCAGCTCTGCGCGCTCCTGGCGCAGCCCCAGCACCTGCACCTGCACAGCCAGAGCAGGAATCCGGCTCCATGGTGGGGGAGAGCAGCCTCCAGAGCCAGCCCTGCTCCGGGGGCACGGCACCCTCACCCACGGGAAGAGAGCATGGGCAGGCAAGCCCACGCTGCCTTCACTTCCATGGAAAGCTGAGGAGCCTTCTGCAGAGCAGGCGTGGGACCGGTACACGTCCCGGGCTTGCAAGCCCTGCCCGATGTTGCCCTGAGCACGCTGCAGGAGGGATGGCACCTACAGAGCAGCTCTTCAGGGCAGGGAATGCCACAGAACATCCTCACCTGCGCGTTTCCTCACCCTGCTTTCCTCCTCCTGGGTAACGTGGACTGTCCCTCTGCCCCTCAAGGCACAGCCCCAGGCCCTGCGGTGGCTCTCCCAGCTTCCCAGCGGGACCAGCCACCACCTTCAGCACCCAGAGCAAGTCTCTGGAGTGACCAACCTGCTAAGAAAATAGAGAGCTCGTTCCTTTGAATTTAATGAATCGTGAGAGCCTTTGAAAGCAGAGCCTTGTTTATTTAGCTGCCGCAGCCCATGTGGCCGGAGCACCCAGACACCCCGAGCGCATCGCTGATTTGAACGGAAGATCAAATGGAGCCGCTGCCCGGCCAAGCCACTGCCCCGGCCTCCCTCGCAGACCGGGCACAGCCAGACTCCGACCCAGGGGACGGTCCCTGGGCTGCCAGTCAGGTCTGGTGGAGGAGAGCATCAAAATAAGCAACCAGGTTGTCAGAGAAATTCAGCACGCTGGGTGCAAAGCGCGGTGAAACCTGGCCCAAGGATGCCCCTGCAACACCTGACTTCAGCTGTAACCCCCCCGCAGGCACCCATCGCCCTCCCAGGGCCTGCACTCCCAGAACACTCGTCACCTCCTCCCCTTCCTTTTCCACCAGAGCAGGACACAGAGAAGTCAGGCTCCTCTCTTTGAATGAAAACAACACAGAAACACAGAAAAGCCCAAGAAACGGTAGCCGCAGAGCCCCAGCACGCTCTCCGCTGTGACGGGTCTTCTGAGCGGATGCACAGCCTTCCGCACGGGTCTGGAAATACCGGCCCTGTCAGTGCCG
Source organism: Coracias cyanogaster (assembly GCA_033124195.1). Lineage (NCBI taxonomy): Eukaryota > Metazoa > Chordata > Aves > Coraciiformes > Coraciidae > Coracias > Coracias cyanogaster. Next base: position 10,477 of record JAVSBS010005897.1, read on the forward strand.
CCGCTTTCGGAACAAGCTGTAATGCCGTACCCCACCTGGGCTCCCAGCCGAAAGGACAGCACCCTACCAGCACCAGCTCTTTGTCGCTGCAGTTTTCCCAAGTATAACTGGATTATAACCAACTTCGAGCTTCTAGTCCCCGTTTCCCTCAGGTCAGGGAAGCCGCTCCCAAATCTGCAACAACAGGAATGGGAAGGAAAGAGCAGAATGAGCAGAGCTGGGCAGAGGGGAGGGGGCGGCTGAGGGCTCCAGCAATGTGAAGAGGCCTTTGGGGGATAATGAGATTTTAGAGCCCCAGGAAATAATTAGGGATACTGGGAAGTGGCAGCAATGAAAGGTTACCCATTGCAGCCCACCGCCTGCTCGCCTCCGGGGTGTAGGACCAGCCAGGCAGGGACCACACGGGGAAGAGGGAGCTCCCAGCTGAGGCTGGTCTCCACCAGGTACCAGCCAGGAGTTTTAGGGTGATGAATAAAGGAGCGCTGCGAGCCAAGGGCAGCTCACCCACAGCCCCCCAGTCCCGCAGCCACAGCCGGCAGAGGCACAGGAGGTGGGAGCCGTCTCCTCAGCCCGTCCCAGGAGCTGTGCCAGGGCAGGAAGGCGCTGGCCCTCGGCCGGCGCTGGGGACACCACCGTCAGGCCAGCGGCTGTGCCCGCGTCCCCCGGTCCTCTGCCCGCAGGTCCCCGAGCGGCTGCTGCGGACCCTCTCCCGACCGGCACCGGCGGGGCGCGGAGCTCCGCCGGTTTTCCGCCGATTTTCCGCCGGTTTCCCGCCCTGCAGTGACACCTGGCGGGGGCGAGCAGCGGGAGGAGCCGGCCCCGGCCCCGAGCATCCCCGCCGCGCCGCCGAGCCCCTTCCCCGGCCGGAGCCCGACGGGGCGGCCGCTGCCGGCGGCTCGGCGGGTGCGGGCGCGGCGGTGGGAGCGGCCCCGGGGGGTGTGTGTGTGTGTGTGCTGGGGGGGCCCGTCCGCCCGACGTGCCCTCGGGGAAGGGGGGGGTCGGTCGGGCCGGAGCGGCGGCGGCTCCGCGCCTCTGACTCTGCCCAATGAGAGCCCGGAGCGCGCCGGGCGCTGTCGATATTTGGCCGCGGCCGCCGCGCTGCCGGCCCCAGAGCGGCCCGGTGCTCCGCGCAAGCACCGCCATGGGCCGGCCCGGCCCCGCCCCGCTCGGCTGAGCGCCCCGGGACCCCCGGGGAGCCTCCCCACCGCCGGGCCCCGCCGCCCCCCGCAGCAGCAGCAGCATGTTCCCGGGAGCGGGGCCGCAGGCGGGGCTCGCTCAGCAGCGCGGAGCTCACGGCCGCGCCGCGGGGCCGTGACGGGCAGTGCCCCCGAGGGGAGCGCGGGCGGGACCCCCCCCTCCCCGGTCATTTCTCGGTCTGGAGCCCGCCCCGGAGAGATATGCTCAGCCCAAACGGCCTGGAAGCGTCTCCTGGGATTGCCTTGGCCCCCGGGCGTGCGGAGTGCGGAGCCTTCCCTCGGACGGCGGGCGCGGCCCCGCGGCTTTGCCTGCCCCTCGTCCTCCTGCTGCTCGCCCTGACGCCCCGCGCCGACTCCTCGTGGTGGTGAGTCCCGGGGATGGGATGGGATGGGATGGGGATGGCACGGCCGGGGCCGGGGCCGGGGACGGGGCAGCGCAGCGAGCTCCGCCGTGCGGGACCCGGAGCCCCGCACCCGACGTGCGGCCGGAGGAGCCCCGCGGGGACCGGCCGGGGCGGAGCGGAGCCCGGCTCCGGCGCATCGCCGGGCCCGGTCCCTGGTCGGGACCCCCGCGGCAGGACGGGCTCGGGGCCGCCCCCGGCTCCACCTGCGCGGCTCCGGATCCGGCGGCGGGTCCCGGGGAAGCGGCGGAGCGGGAGCTGCCTTCGCCCGCAGCCTGCCCCGGGGCCGGGGCTTTCCCCGGCGCGCCCCGAAAGCGCCGTCGCCGCCCGTTTTCCCGCGGGGACCCCCCTGCTCCCGCCCCTGGCCCCCCGGCAGGGAGCCGGACGAGCCCCGCGGAGGGTCCGGCAGCTCCCCGGGTCCCCGCTCCCGGCTGCGGCATCGCCCCCCGCTCTCCTGCCCCAGCTTCTCCCAAGCTGCGGAGTTGCCGCGCTCCCTCCTTTGGGTGAGGTGAGGCTCCGGAACAGAGAGAAATGGTGCCTTGGGAAATAGCAGCCTCCTAGAAATCAACCTCCTCCTGTCCCGAGTCCTGTAACAACGACAATTCATGCATGCAGAATGAGAGTAATTAGGGAAACGACGACTGTGGAGTTTTCCAAGCAAGCTTGAGCTGCTTCGGGAGTTCGGTAACACTGGAGAGAAAAAAACAGTTTGCTGCGGAAAAGTTCTCAGTGGCCCCCACCCTATTAAAAGTCCTCTCCAGCCTTGTGGAAAGCACTGTTTTCCACGCCAATCTCATCATCATCAGCACATGGCAGTGGATGAAGCAGAACTTAATCAAATTCAACCCATCTGCCACTGAAAGGGGAACGGTGGTTTCTGGAATTCCTCAGCTACCGTGGAGCACGTTGCGAGGGCTCGGGAGCATTTAATAGTCATGCTGATAACACAAGTATTGGAGAGCACGTCTGGGCATGTGGCAGCCACGGCCGGGCTGGCATCCCTGGGAGAGAATCATCCCTCCTCCCGAGTGAGGAAGGCGAACGGGAAAGCTGCGAGGGAGCGGGGAGCCCAGGGGGACACGCTGCTTGGGCCATGGCTTGCAACCCGGCACAAAAGGCGGATGGCGCGAGGGGCGGTTTCTTCCAGAGAGCAGCACAGGTTTTGGGGGACACCTAGAATGCAAACTAGCGGCGGCAGTGCCAATCTCGGCCCTGCCCAGAGGAGATCTCCTGGAGCCCGGTCGGCCCACGGGGAACTGAAATCACTGGCGAGAAAATGAGTCACCATCGGCGAGTGTCAGGTTGATACAGGCGCTGGCCGGGCTTCCAGCCCCAGATGTGCCCCCACCCAGCAGCGCAGGCGAAAACAGGGCCGCGGCTGGCGGAGGGTGATGTGGCTGGTACACCAGAAGCTGAGGAGGGAAGGAGGGAAGAGTCTTAGGGAAGAAGTTGGGTTATTTCACTTTGTTACCGAGGAGGCAAGAGAAGGGGAGACTGGTTAGAGCTGAGGAATGGGCGCAGGGGGTAAAGCAGCTGGAAAAAGACAAGGTATCAAGTATTTACGGCATCATCAGCCCAGAGCTGGGCAGTTCTGGTAACACACCTGGATCCTGGCTAAAGGGGGGAAATTCTTTCTTTAGGAGGATTGTGAAAAACACCTATTTTCCTTGCTGTTGTACCCGCTTCTCCCCACCACGCCTCCGCCGCGGTGTCTGTCCTAATTCCAAGGGCACGTCGCTTCCCCACAAGCGGGAGGAAAACCAGCCGCAGTTTAAGCCTCAGTAGCTGTGGCTTATTTGGAGGAAGCTGGATTTAGCTCCTGCAGCGGTTTGTGTTCTCAGTTTCCAGACCCTCTCCCCAGCTGGAGGGAGAAAGGGGCTCCCCACGCAGCCCGGCAGCTCCTCGGCCCCGGGGCAGCCACGCACCATCCCTCTGAACGCTTTCGGCAAGCAGAATTGGTCTCAGGGACCTGAAATAGGTGACTTTAAAAAAAAAAATAATAATTAGAAACGAAACGTGTTAAACTCTGAAGTTCACTTTTTTGATTGTACTTTGTAGACCAGAACATTCCAAAGAAAAGCCTTCAGCGAAGCGAGCGCTGTTCTGCTGGATGTTCTGATAAAATAGCATGTTTAGATGGAATTGTGCTTTACGGAAAATGGTTTCACCCAGCTGTGGTTTGGGAAAAAGTTATTCAGTGATTTACATGGGTTTCCAAGCACATCCTTAGCACTACTGATATTACAGTAAATACATTTGGTGGTGCATCATCGTTCCTTATTTTTATTATTATTGCCAAATTCTTCTAGGGATTCACACACAATAAACTTGTGGAAATAGAGGAAATGCTTCTCATTTCCAGAGTTGACTTTTAAAGTAGATTAATAGAAAAAAACTGGGTCAGTTCTGATCACAGTACATGGAAAGGAAATATCAACCAAATGTTTCTTCTAAACAACTGCAAATTATTAATTTTCAGTGACGTCAGGCATGGTCCTCGCCGCCTCGCAAAAACGTCAGGAATTGGTGAACTTTGGCGTTCGGCAGAGTGTCCGTGGGGTGTGTGTGTGGCTGTGCTCGGGGCCGGCAGCGCTGGGTGCGCAGCGGGGACGGGTGAGGCTGCGGCCGGTGCTACCCGGGCTCCAAGGCCACCCTGACGGGCGCGGGGAGCAGCATCCCTGCAGAAAAGCTCCCAGACTGTGGAGTGTTACTTAGCAACAAAATACCAGCTGAAACACAGACCTAAATTAAGGAATGCGGCGGGAAAAATCCCTAAATCCCGTTGACGCTGGCGTGCGCTTGGGCAGGGAGAGCGGCATCGTTGGGGAGCAGGGCTGTGCCCCGCGCGCTGCTGAGGACATCGGGCCCCGAAAGCGGCCTCCGAAATTCCTTCTGAAAGATTTGGAAGATTAGACCAACGTTGCTTATAAACACAAACTGTGCAATAAACAAACTCGGTGTAAATAACTAAGTAGAGTTTACTCGCTATTGAGAGCCCGGCTAGCTGCTCTGGTGTGGAAAGCCATTTTAAATTGAAGGTTTGGTTATAGAAAAATGTACACAAAGCCGTATGCGCACACCCCCCTGCACCCCACCCTCACACATACCCGCTCGCCTGCGAGCCCACGCGAACCCCCCCAGCCCCCCGGCGCACCAAATCCTCGTTAGCTAACTTGTTTATTGCTAACCACAGCCCTTGGAAACTACAAATATTTAATTTCATCTGGCATTGGAACAGATGGGAGGCATCAGGCTCCCAAAGAGATAAAACAAATCTGTGGAAGGGAGACCAGCAGAGGCTTGGTCGGGGAGCGTGCAGGAGCCCAGCAGCCACGGGGGGGTCCCCAAGGCATCCGGGGGCTACAGGGGTTCCTGGGGAGCTGCTGCACCCCGGGGCACGGGGCCTGGATGGCCACTCTTGGGGATGCTCCAGTCCAGGGCTGGGTGGCCACCAGGCTCCAGCTCCCTTCCTTTCCAGGGAAGGAGATGTGAGTTCGTGGGCAGGAAAGACACACCAAGGGCAAGTCATGAAGCAGGAGCACCCGTCGCACCCTCCGTGCTAGAGCAACCTCGGGAGCTGGCGTTGAGCTCTTCCCAGGGGCTTGGTGAGGACCCCCCACTGCAGGTGGAGAAGGAGACGTTCCCACCAGGATGGGTAGGGAGGAGTCCCACAGCCGTTCCTCGCCGGGCTTTGCCGAGCGTTTCCATCGTGGCCTGGTCTGGGTGCAGCGGATGGGCACAAAGAGTGGTGGAAAATCAGCCCACACATACGGGTGGATAGAGGGTAGAGGAGAGAGGGGGGCTCATTTGAGCAGGCACCACACTGAGGTGTGTGGGAGGGGAAATAGCATCAATAGGAATGTTTGAAATTAAGCCAAGGGAAAGACAGCTGCGTGGAGGAGCTCCGCAGCCGCCGCGTAACCTTCGGGGGTGCCGCTGCCTCCCCTCCGTGCCAGCCTCAGCCGGGCAGCCCCGCAGCAGCCCCGAGGGCTTTGATGGCAGAGGGTCCAGTAGCTCACGCAGTGGCTCCGAGGGCTGCGTGTCTGCAGTTCCCAATGCCATCCTGGACCATTCCCTCCTCCGTGCACGCCCCACTGCAGAGCAGCTCCTCATCCTCCCGGTCCAGCCCAGGGCTGTCGCAGGCGAGGTACCAAGAGCAGGACTCACCATCTTAGAGGGGAGATGACGACGTGCAGCACTCAGGGCATGGGGATCTCCAGGGGTTCACACCAGCTCTAGGGTTGTTGTTGCAGAGTGCTTTGCATGGCAATAAAAGCAGGAGGTCAGCGACCAGGAAGTCTTTATCCCGAGGCGCTCCACCGCTCTGGCTGTTCAGGCACCCACGCTTTGAAAAATAAGTTTTAAAGTAATGTCAGGCTGATGGAGAATGAACCCTGTGGCCTTTGCAGCAGCCCTGGTGTTCTTGGTTGGGGTGTATTGAACAGATGGGTTCTCTCAGTCACTCAGCGCCATTATAATAATCCTAATTGTGTTTCATAGTTCATTTTTCATTAGGGTCACTTTCACCTAGAGGAAATCTTTCTTACAAAGAATTGCAGAAGAAAAAATCCTTCTGCTCTTCTGAAGTCATTAGCGTTTACTGTGGCTGATAGCGATTTCAGCAAAGCCCGCAGCCCACCGTGAGGAGCTCTGTGCTGTGCTGGGTGCTGTGGAAACCCGCAGCCTCTGCCCTGAGCACCCAACATGCCACGGACAAGAGAAGACCCACCCGTCCCACTTTACTACCAGAGACTGGCTTACCTCCTCACCTCCTAGCAAAGTGCTTCGAGATTTTGGGACAAAAAATGTGATACTTAAGGATAAAGCATCTTTTGGATGAACAGGTTGTATTGTATTCATACATCACCAACAACACCCTCGAGGAGCAGCTTTCGCCCAGCGCTGAGGGAGGTTTTGGGCACAATTGCAAAGGCACCTGAGTCTACCTGAGGGGCTTTGCTGCTCAGCCGGTAGATGCTCTGTGCACACCTCATCCCAGCGCGCACCACAGCAGCCCCAACCTCCATTCCCAGGCCACTCACGATGCAAGATGCCAACAGCAATGGGCAGGGCACCCATCGGGGTCCAGCTCCTCGGGACTGCAGCGTTCCCGGGACGTTTCGATCCTTCCCACAAACACCGCATCCCACTGACTGCACACGGGAAACCATAGAGACTCCGACAAAGAACCAAAGGCACCCACCTGAAAAAAGCATGAGACACAAGAAACAGAAGGATCATGGTGCAGAAAATAAAGAATGTGCCCCTTGAATGGCACGGGTGGCGGCTCAGCGTTATTATATTAAAAATTATTCAAGTGAGACTAACGCTCTCAACATACTGAGTAGAGGGTCTAAGTGAGGAAATTAGGACTATTAATCATTCCAAGGCGTTAACAACTCCAGCAGGCCAGGATGGCCCTGTTCCCAGTGGGGCTTAATAAAATACTCGGGGTTTGTAATAATAAAATAGGATCACAAATGTCTATAGCTCACCTTGGAACCCACGGTGCTTCGCACTTGGCTGTAAATTGTCTGCCCCCAGCCACGGAGAGCAGAGGAAGGAAGGTGCAGCCTCCTCGGGAAGTATGCAAAGCTCTTGAGGAGGTGAAGTGCTGCCAGGCGTGCTGGAATTTGCTCTTTATCAGGCAAAGAGGCAGGGGTGTTGGATTTGATCCTATCTGCTGGAGGTGTCTCCAGTCGCTGCCAAGGGCTTTCCAGCCTCCCACCTAAGTACAGATTTCATGTCAACTCAGTGGGATGGGAAGAGAACAGAAGCCAAGACTGTTTGGCTCCCAAGATGATCTTTCAGGACTGTCAAAGTGGTTCTGAGAGCAGTGGGGAGGTGAATCAGTTTTTCCAGGGAAAGGACTCCAGCAGCCTGTGATCCCACCAAGAAGCCAGACCAAGTTCTCCTTTCACCCTCAGCAGAGCTCTTGGAGCAGAAGCCAGCAGCGAGGAGGAGCAGCGAGGAGGATCTCTGCAGCTCACGGCCCCAGCCTGCGGGATTGCACAAGAGGCTGAGCATCGGCCGCCCGAGCAGACGGAACCAGGACCGGGGCTGTGGGGCAGCGCTGCCATCCCCCAGCACTGAGCCAGGAGAAGAGGCTGGAGGTGTCCTCATGGGAAGAAGGGGAGCTCTGGGGTGAAGTGAAGATCAGCAATAATGATCCCAGCACTCAGTTTGCAGAAAGACCTAGAGGTCTAGAGGATAGGAGCTGGGAGGCAGCTTAGCTTGGCCAGGAACAACACCTTGGTGGTTGTCTTGCTCGCTTGCTTTCTTGTTTTGTTTTTCTGTGTTGCTTTAAATGTGGCTTGGTCAAGTTGAGAGCTCCCGAGTGCTGCTTCACACACAGCACGAGGCTGCCGTGTATCCTTGCTGCTGGCAAGAAAGGAGCCTGTTGGGAACCCCCAGGAGCAGCAACATGGCCACGGATCCAAGGATTTAAGTTGTCCCAGCTGACAACTTGCCTTGACCAAGCTGGGAGCACCCTGCACCTGATGGGCAGAGGCAGCATCAGGAAAGGCAAATCCTCAAGCTGAAAGCCCATCAGCTGGGACGTCAGAGCAGCGCCTGCTGCCTGCTGAGACCCAGCTTCAGTCGGAGGAGCATCTCTGATGGTTTCAAAGCCATTGTGCTGACACAGTTCATAGTGCTGAGTCTGGCCAGGGCATCTCCTGCCCCCTGGACACTGCATTCCCCAGCCTGCTTTGCTGCAGAACGAGGAGTTACTTGGCAAAGCAGGATCCTTGGGAAGGGAGAAGCTGCAGGAAGGAGCCCTGCTACCTTGCCATTGTTTTTCAGCCGTGAACTCACTGCATTAACCAGTGATGATGAGGCGGCCTCATGCCTCAGCAGCTCCCGGGTGCTACAGCCTGGCCAGAGCCTCTCCCTGTGCAGGACAGTGGCTGGAGGCTCCCGGAGCTGCCCAGCGCCCGGGGTCTGCCTTTACTGCATCATCAGAGCTGCTGGTGCAGACATCCTTCTCCCAGCTAGGTACGGTTAACCTACAGTCGTGATCTTAGTTAAGCTTAGCTTGCATTAATCTAATTTAAATTTGTGCTTTCAATGGTATTGGTGCAACCCCGATTTCACCACAACGGGAACCTCCAACATTTCAGCAGCTGTTTTACTGTTTTACCTGCAGCAGCAGAGCACCAAGATGTCAAATTTTGGGACTTGCCAGAGAATGGCAATGTCAGAGATCTCCCGCTTGAAATCAAGCAACGCTCAAATAGGTTTGGAATTTTTTGCAGAGCAGCCCCCAAGTCCCTGTAAATGCATCCGGGTGCTCCTGGAAGCTGGAGAAGCCCCTTGGCAAATTCCAGCCGCTTTGCCCCTCTGGCCAGGCTGATGCTGGCATGTCTGGGGCTGGCTCCTCCCGCCAGCAGCAGAAGTTCCCACCTGCCCGTTGCTAAGATGCCCCAGAGCTGGCCGTGCTCTTCCTCTCCCCCCACCACACATGGGGCTTTTCCTGAGACTTTCTGTTGTTCCCATCAAAGAGCCCAGCAACTGGGAAGCTGCGTACACTATAAAGCACAACGTACTGATCCAGAAAGATTCCAGCACAGCGAAGAGGAAGAAGGAACGAGGTGTGCTGGGCTGGGATCCTTGGGACAAGATGCAGCAGATCCCAGGAACTCACAGCCCACGTGCGGCTGCTGGGATCCCCTCCTAACCCGCAGGGAGGAGAGCCGCCATGGGCAGGAGAGCTCTGAGCTGCTCCAACTTTCACCAGAGCCATCTGAGCAAGGGCCGAGACAGGACACGGGCCTCACAGCTCTGCAAGAGCACCCTGAGGAGTCTGCATGTGCCCCGGGGAGCTTGGCAGGCTCTGGTGGGAAGCGCGGGAGCAGGGGACGCTCCGCACAGAGACGAGCCGCGGGAAGGGGTTAGCACAAAGCGCGTGCTGCCAAGCGAAGAGATGCGTCTGCCTCTGATTTGCATGTTTATCTTAGAAGCAATTTAGGTTTCTCCTTGTTTACAAGAGCCGAAGTCAGCAGACTCTTAGAACAAGAACAACAACTGGGAGCCAACATGTGACGGTTGTCTCCTGTTGCCCCCGTGCATCGGCGCTCGTGGGCTGTCGAGAGAGAGATCGGGCTGTGCTGGTGGACGTGTCCCTGCCACGGACACCTCGCAGGCTCTGAAAGCGCTTTCCTACCGTGAAGTGTCCGGGTGCTGCTGCTGTGCAGGTCGGGGTGGGAGGCAGGGGTCCGGAGCACGGCGATTCCCGCAGCTCTGCGGCTCACGCCCATCTCCTGGCAGCTGAACTCTAGGAGAAAACGGCAAATTCAGCAACTTTGTGATCGTACGTGGATTTGCAAGGAGTAACCGATGTGGCGTCGTGCAGCCAAAGGCTGTTGGAGGGCTCGGTGCCAGCCCCTCTGCCTGGCTGAGCAAACAGCTCGGAGCTCAGCAAGAGCCGGCACAGGGGACACGAGGACCTTGCGGGAGGCAGGATCCTGCAGAACCCCACTTGACAGGGCAGGGATCGTTATCCCCACATGCACCCAATGATTAACTCCTTCCCTTGCTGCAGGCTCCCACAGCCTCTTCTGCCTCTCCTCACCATCCTGAGGTCCAGGCCCGAGCAGCCTTCAGCATCAGGAGCAGTTCCCTCTCACAGACCTCGCTGAACTCAGGGCTTGGGTTGGTTTTTTCTGCTGGAAAAATGCAGATTCCCCAAGAGTATAGCATTTCAGAGAAATCTGCCTCTTTCAGCACAGCTTCATTTTTTAAAAATGAAGCTCTGATAAGGCAGCTAGGGAGTTCTCAGAACATCCATTGTCTTTCCTATTTTAGTGTTTTTAGAATGTCATAGATTTTTAGAAACAAAATCGGAAGGGATGCTTTAATCAATCCAAAACAAATGTTTGGGATTTTTCCCTCCCCAAATTCTGCTTGGCAGGATTTTCTGATGTTCCCTGTCTCGCTCCATTTCAGAGTAACTGAACCCAACTGGAGCATTTCTCACAGAATGGAAGATCTTGGTCTTGCCGAGATCACCGCAGCCTTTCCAAGACACACGAGGAATTTTCCCCCTTGTTGTGCCATGCCAGCTCCCAGCGCCACAGCAAGCGCGGGATGGGTTCCAGTACGTGACCCAGGCCCGTAGGTACCGCAGCGAAGATGCTGCTGGTTTGCAGCCCCAAGCAAAGGGAGATGCAGGCACTGACCCCAGCGGGTCTGGGACCCTGCTGGGCACGGAGCTCCCTTCGCCCTGCTCTCCTGCCACTTTCTCCTGCTGATAACGCTTGCTCTGATCTGGGTATTTGGCAGGAGAATTAACGAGATGTAATTAGCTCACAGTGTGAAAAAGGGAGTGCCTGGTGTTTATCTTGTCTGGAGGGTTTCCCTTGATCCCAGCCTGGCAGGGGATGGGGTCAGGCCGTGCTTCATCTGCCGGCTCTCCCGTCCTGGCGGCAGCTCCTCCGCCCCCGTGTCTCCCCAAAGCCAGCCCCACCAAGCCAAAGCCCAGTGCCACAGCTCAGCAGCGCTGGAGGCAGAGAGGGAACCCGCAGGGTCCCTGGTGATGAGGTGGCCCATCAAAAATGTTTTACCTTTCCCAGCTGCTCTTTCCTCCAGTGAAGGGAAGCTTTGGCTGCTGCTGTGACCTTCATCCTGCAGCATCACTGCCACCCGGCAGCCTTGTCCCAGCTCCTGGCAGCGCAGGCAGGGACACGTCGGCTGTCCCCATCCTCACTGGGACCAGGCAGGCTGGGCTGAACGAATGCGGGAACCCGGCCACGCTCCTCCTCGGGGTCTCTGCAGCCCCACTTGAGACCACTGGCCTGTACCACCATCCCAATGGTGGGATGCTCCTCACCCTGTACCACCATCCCAATGGTGGGATGCTCCTCACCCTGTACCACCACCCCAATGGTGGGAGGCTCCTCCACTCTGCCCTGCTCACCACAGGAAGGAACCGGCCACTCTCGTAGCCCAGCACACAAGTGAGGCCATTGAACGCCCATGGTTGACACTGCTTGATGAACTCCTGGTGGCTTTTCCAAATGGCTTCTACCACCTCCCTTGTGCCCTTGCTGCAGGATGAAAGGCTGGCGAGCAAGCCTGTGAGAATAATGCTCGCTGGCCCTCAGAGCTGGGGCTTACAAAGCCATGGGGAGCCGGGTTTATTATCCTCAGCTCCAGCCTGAGATGACCTTGTGCTTCTGCCAGCATTTAAACAAAATACTTTTAAAAAGGGAACCGATCCCATTGCTTTCTGTGCTCGCAGGGCTTTCCTGAGCCTGCGAGCTCTCTCTGGGACTGATAGAAGTCATAGAACATGGCCAGAGAGAGACAATGAAATATTGCCCAAGCTTATTGCTTTTGATTATTATTAAAGGAAGGTTCTTACTTCCAGTATGGGGGGTTGAAAAATTTGAATCCCACCCAAACCTCATCCCTTCCAGGCAGGATCGCAGCTCCACGCTCTGTGGCAAACCTCATCCTCCAGCACAGGCAGCCACAGCCCAGCTGGGGGGAGCGAGTGGCCCAGGGATGGAAAATTCCACATTGCCGCCAGTGCCCAGGCTAGTACAAGGCTGCGAGGCTGAGCTTGGGTTTGTCTCCGTGTCCATGGGGCTCTGCCAGGCTTTACCCAGCTGTGGTTTGCACATTGTCTTTCTGGTCGGAGCTCCCACCCTCTCCTCACCGCTGCTCAGAGGGGAGGGGGATGCAGGCGGGATGCAGGTGGGACACAGGCGGGATGCAGGCAGGACAGGACACGCAGCACAGTTCTCCCAGTTATCCAGCTTCAGGGCACGACCACAGACATTCCCCAGGGCAAGAGATGCACAGAGAGGATGAGGTGGCCAGGGGATAACTGTGAACGAGGACTTGAAGCAACGAGAGGTGAAGCCGGCTCCTCTTTCTCTGCAGCCCGAGGATTGCGCGGGTGCCTGCGCCATGGACCGTTGTTCCCGCAGCGTGCCCAGCCAGGAGTCATCACAGAGCCTGCGCTGGTCTCAGCTGGGCTCCATCCTGCTGTGCTCAGCAGGGCTGGGCTGGGACACAGGGAAGAGGGTGGGAGGGAGGTTTTGCACATCAGCAAGTTCCTCCGGGGCCGCCCCAGGAGCTCCCGGAGAGCCCAGGCTCTGAGGGGCGCGGGGCCCAGGACCTGCAGCACCCCGAGCTGGATGGATCCTGGGGGAGACAGGCTCCCCAGGACCCCCCACTCCCTGCTGCAGCAATGCACACAGAGAGCAGAGCTTCACCCACCCGGGCTGCTGTGGCTCAGCGTTAGCTTGTCAAGCACAAAGAGCAAAGCCAAGAGCGGTGATGGCTCTCCAGTACCCGGTTCCCGTGTCCCACTGTCTGAACCCCAGCACCGGGCAGGACTCACCGTGCTCTGCAGCTCCACGTCTTGCCCACACCAAGGGGATGCTGCAAGGAGGGCACATGGCTGTAGAGGATGCTCTCTGCAGAGCCCAGAGCAGCTGTGCCATGGCTGGAGAGAAAAAAGGGAAAGGAGGGTTTCAATATAAGACCGCTGCTGCAGGGTGAGGGCCCGGGGAGCCCGAGCCTTGCACCTTTCCGTGTGCGGGCAGGAGGTGACATGGCCCCGTTCTCTCTCTCACAGGTACATCGGGGCGCTGGGCGCAAGGGTGATCTGCGATAACATCCCCGGGCTGGTGAACAAGCAGCGGCAGCTGTGCCAGAGGTACCCCGACATCATGCAGTCGGTCGGGGAGGGAGCCAAGGAGTGGATCCGGGAGTGCCAGCACCAGTTCCGGCACCATCGCTGGAACTGCAGCACCCTGGACCGGGACCACACCGTCTTTGGCCGGGTCATGCTACGAAGTAGGTTCTGCCCCATCCCCTTCCCATCGCCACGTGCCTTGTCTCCCTGGGAGGGTCTCTGTGCTGCTGTACCCAGTGGCTTGGATTACTCCCTTAGGAGAGCTTTGCCTTTCCCTGTAAATTAATCAAGCAGTAATGGGAGCAGAGCACCGCGTTTGGAAGAGCTGCACCAGATGAGATGGAGCAGGGGGAGCACTGGGGGAGAAGGGGGAAGGAGGAGACACCTCCGCAGAACAGGCTCATATGTAAACAGTAATGGGATATATAAATATTTGGAGAGCAGGGTTGGCCAGGACTCAGCAATTCACGTGGGAACTGGCTGTTCCCTTGCATGGCAAGGCAGAGCCGCGGCTCCGCTCCTCACTTCGGGCTCCCAGGTGGAGGAGGACCACGGCCATGGGGCAGACCAGAGCCCTGCATGAACGCTGGGCACAGACCCTGCCCGGGAGGGACCTTCCCACTGCAGGAGAGGGATGGAGACAGGACAAGCAGGGATGTACCCAAGGAAAGGTGCGATGGGGACAGGGGCGGCTCCAGAGCAAGAGCTTCCAGAGCAGGAGGCTCCAGCAGCGAGCGGACCCCGGGAGCTGGTGCAAGCCCCGGTGCTGCGGGACAGATGCTGCTGCATCCCGGGACGTGCCAGGGCACATCCAGCCACACGGCCGCCAAATCAAAGGCGGCTGGGAAGAGCCAAGAGGAGCTCATATGGAGGCCATGTGAGCAGGGAGGGAGTGGGGGGCTTGCTCCCAGCTGGCAGGGGGATGGGGTGCACAAGCCCACGGAGCCTGCAAGAGAGACCCTGGAGAGGAGCTGGCCAGAGGGAAGGGGGCTGTAAGCGCCGGGATGCAGCAGCACTGGTCCTGCCATGCTGCAGCCTGCCTGGTCTCAGCCTCTCCATCCCCCCGACAGCACCTTTACTCCTGCCCGCATCCTCTCCTGCAAAGGATGGGGAATGATGAAAGCTCCTTGCCACAGCCCCATCCTGCGAGGCCCAAAGCGAGCTCTGCTGCCTTTGAAGTTGCTTTCAAAGGCTCTCAAGATGAAGACGAACATGGTTTTGATTTGCAGCTTCTTTTTACAGCATTATAAAAACAGCTGCGAACTCGAACCAGAGACATGAAATAGCAGGCGGCAAGCTGTGCCACGCGGGGAGAACCGAGCCCGGCGGAGCCGGCGCCAGCTCCCGCGCTCAGCATCGGCCCCGGCCGGCGCTGGCTCGTCCTGCAGCCTCGGCACCGATGGGCACCCGCATGGGCCCCGAGCCATGGGTCAGCGAGAGTGACCGGTCAGGCAGCCCTGAGAGCAGCCCAACACCCCGAGCTGAGGCTCAGCTTGAAACTCCCCTTGGTCTGAAAGGTGCCAGGGAGCCGAGGCTGGGCTCGGTGGCCAGCAGAAGTGGCTGGACTTGGCTTACCTGTGTGCAGGATGGTCTCCCCAGCCACGAAGGTGCCGCCACACGGTGCCCGGCTCCTTGGTGGGCTGCAGGCACCGGCACAGCCCGGCACACTCACTCCCCATCCCGTTCTCTCTTCCCGCGGCAGGCAGCAGGGAGGCCGCCTTCGTCTACGCCATCTCCTCGGCCGGGGTGGTCTACGCCATCACACGGGCGTGCAGCCAAGGGGACCTGAAGGCCTGCAGCTGCGACCCGCTCAAGAGGGGCCGCTCCAAGGACGAGCGCGGGGAGTTCGACTGGGGCGGCTGCAGCGACAACATCAACTATGGGATCCGCTTCGCCAAAGCCTTTGTGGACGCCAAGGAGAAGAAAGTGAAGGATGCCCGGGCGCTGATGAACCTGCACAACAACCGCTGCGGGAGGATGGTGAGTGCAGCTCCCGCAGCCGAGCCCGGTGCCCGGCCGGCCATCCCACCAGGACCTCTGCAGGGGAATGGGCACAGGAGCAGGACCCTGGGTCTCAGAATTCTCCTCTGCCTTCCTTCTGCCCCTCTGCACCCTCTGCCCAGGGAACAGCCCCATGGGGATGGCAGGACCCCGCTTACCTTTGCCCTCAGCACATGTCCTCGCTGATGCTGGCATCAGTGACCATGGGAATGTGTCCTCCATACGCAGCCCCTCTCCCATGAGGAGCCCCATCCCGCAGAGGCAAGGGCTGATGAGCTGCACCAGGGACAAGCAGACCCAGGCAGTGCCCGATGCCCAGGTGACCTCCAGTCCTCACAGCATCCCTCTTCCCACAGGCTGTGAAGCGTTTCCTGAAGCTGGAGTGCAAATGCCACGGGGTCAGCGGCTCCTGCACACTAAGGACTTGTTGGCTGGCAATGTCAGATTTTCGAAAAACAGGGGACTACCTAAGGAAGAAATACAACGGGGCCATCCAGGTGACCATGAACCAGGACGGCACTGGCTTCACGGTGGCCAACAAGAACTTCAGGAAGCCCACGAAGACAGATCTGGTGTATTTTGAAAACTCACCCGATTACTGCGTGATGGACAAGTCAGCAGGTAAAAACCAAAGCTCGGGTTGTTGCCCAAAAGCAGCTTTTCCTCCCTTCCCAACAGCCCAGCAGCTCCCAGCCTGGCAGGGCTGCTTTGGGCTTCCCCACCGAGCCCCAGCCATGGGGTCCCCCAGGCCCCCGGCAGGTGCTGGTGCTCGCTGGAGCCCTGTGTCCCCACAGCGCCAGGTTTGTCCAAAATCCCTGGGCTTTACACCAAAGATCCAAACCAATCAGGCCTCTTGTCATGAACGTGGTGCAGCATTTCCTCAGCGCTTTCCTCCTGCAGAGCAACGCTCCCTTAAACTGGCAACAAGAGCCTGTTTTGTGCAGCGGGCTTGTCCTCTGAACACAGCCCGAGGCTGGGATGGGAGCGGGAAGGGGCATCAGGGCTGCGGCTCCTGCAGAGGAGATCAGTGGAAGCCCAGCCTGGAACATCCCCTGGCCAGGGCTCTCAGGAGCTGTGGGGACGGCAGCACCTTCGGGGAGCCCTTTGCCCGAGCAGAGGGAGCATTTCTAGCTGTGCACGCTGCAAAGCCCAGCTCGGTGGGCACAGACTGCTCCAGGACACCCCAGACACAAGGGGCTGCACAGAGCCCGTCCCTGTCCCCCTGCTCTTGTGCTCTGGGTGGCAGCGGGTGCCAGCCCCAGCAGCGGGTTTGGGGAAGGGACCACGCAGAGGGTCACCAAAGCTCCATCCCTGGCCAGGCTCTCTGCCCACACCCTTAAAGCGAAGCAAGCACAGGCTCCACAGCCTCCCCACCCCGGCCTGTGCCCAGCCTTTGGAGGCTACGCTGTGGCACAGGCTGTGACCAAAATGATGAGATTTCACCGCTGAGGCATCTCCTACCATCCACAGAGGGGACCTTCATCACAGAACCCCAGCACAGTGGGGGTTGGAAGGGACCTCTGGGGATCATCTCGTCCAAGCCCCTGCTCCAGCAGGTCACCCAGAGCAGGGTGCCCAGGGTCGCATCCAGGCACCTTTGGAATCTCTCCAGACCTTACCCCTGAGAACAACTGCAGGGAGGGGGGTGGAGGAAGCAGTGGAACAAGATGGAGAAGGAACATCCTGACCTGCTCTCGCTTCCCTCTCCAGGCTCCCTGGGCACGGCCGGTCGCGTGTGCAACAAGATGTCTCGGGGGACGGACGGCTGCGAGGTGATGTGCTGCGGGCGGGGGTACGACACCACGCGCGTCACCCGCGTCACCAAGTGCGAGTGCAAGTTCCACTGGTGCTGCGCCGTGCGCTGCAAGGAGTGCGAGGACACTGTCGACGTGCACACGTGTAAAGCGCCGAAACGGGCCGAGTGGTTGGACCAGACCTGAGGAGACGGGAGCACCGAGGGAAGAACCCACTGCCAACCCCCTTGCAATTTTTTACACCCCGTGCCCTGAGGGCCGTGACGTTCTGGGAGCTGTAGTTCAAACTGCATGGCTTTTATTTAATTAATTCTGCAAAGCACTAAGGAAAGGACTACATTTCCCAGGAGGTACTGTGGACCCTTCGATTTGCTCAGCAAAACTAACCCCCTACCCAGGAGGAGTCTGCGATCCCTGCTTAAACTGTGAAACCGCGACCGCCCGCGTTCTGCTGGTCAAAAGGACGGTGCCGCCGGTGCAGACCGGGAGCACGGATGGTCGGGAGGCGATGGCTGAGGAACCCTGCACCTCCCCAGAGAATTTACATTGCAGTAAAGATTCACCAGCGAGAAAAACACTAGTGCAGAATAATCCACTCTTGCAGAAAGCATTCCTGCTTTTACTTCCTTGCAAGGCCAGAGGAAGGGTGTCATGAACCCATGAGGCAGTTCCGTGCCCCCGGCCTGTCCCCGGCACACCGCGCTGCTGACCCCGCCAAGCAAGAGCCACCTCTGAGCCAGTTCTCCCCGGCCCCGGCAACAAGCGGAGCTGAACGTTGGGACTGAAACCCGAGTGACTGCACAAAGACAAGGCCCCCCCAGGCGCTGGCAGAGGGCTAGAGAAAGCAAACAGAGTCTGAGAACTTCCTGGTAGGTTCTGAAGTCAACAGATCCAGCAGCATCTCTGTAAAACTCACCTGTATGTTGTGTATACTGCTTATTATTTTAAGTCAAAATTCATTATAAAACTATATCAGAAAATGACATTCTTTGCTTTTTGAATTCCTACCCACCCAGCTGGACACGTGCCCCCGAGCAGGAATCATCCCGCGGCAATTCTCCTCCCTGTGGTTCCCTAAAGCACAGACCCGCCCCCCAGGAGGTACCTGTGGTCTCCCACACAGCAGAGCCCCTGGCGAGTCCTTCACAAGCTCCAGGACATCTAAGGGCACAGCTGGGTCAGCAGGAGATGCTAGATTAGCTTCCAAAACCTTCCCATTATAAAACCCACCAAAACAAACGCACACACCAAACCCTCCAAGCTTAAATTATCAAGTAAAACTGAAGGTGACGAGAGGAGGGGCAGGCGGCTGCAGAGCTGTCAGTAGATGTGTTGCAGAGACCAGCCCCTCTCATCTCTAGACATTGCCTCAGTTCTTCTCCCCCCGGCCCCGACTTGGGCCAACAGCGATTACAAAAGATGCTTTATTTAGGACACAGATATTTTATAGAACCTGGTTAAAAGGTACCAATCCACACAGACAGACTTGATGTGCAAGGCAGATGGTTGAACCTGCAAACTATCTTGAGCCAGGCCAAAAAAAAAAAAAACAAAAACACCACCACAACCAAAAAACCAAACCAACCACCCCCCCAAACCCCTAAACGCCTGCAGTTCCTGAGCAGACGCTGACAAGCGTGCTTCTACACATCCCTCCCAGCGCTCGGTGCCCGCTGCCCTGGGCAGGCTGCGCTTTCTCCCTGACCCAGGAAAAAGGGTGTGCGTTCTCCTCATGCTGAAGTGATGGAGCTGATGGGCAGGTAAGGACATTCCACACGCTCAGAGCAAGTTTTCATGGAAGTTATAAACTCAGAACAATAGAAGGGACAAATCAACAGCAACGTTCATGCTTTTAACCGGGTCTCTCTCATGCTGCTCCTGCTGCCGGAGGGGCCGGTGAAGCTCCCCGAGGAGCCGGGGCTTCCGAGAGGTGTGGGCAGAGAGCAGAGAGCAGCTACAGCGGCCAGGTCTGAGGGAAGGTCAAAGTAGCAGGATGGGATTAAAGCAAAGAAGATTATTCTGGTCCTAAACCAGCCCTTGGCTACTGCACGAAGAGCATCTCTGAACAGGGATTTCACCCAATGGCCCTAGGAAATACTAGCTTAAGTGGTGAGAGAAAAACCACTTTGAAAACTGCTCTGATGGGAACTGCTCAGTGAATTTAAAGAGCCCATCGTGGGTCGGATCAGAGCACCTTCCTCCGCGCCAGAGCACCAGACTGCTCAGGCAGAAAAAGGACCTTCAGCGGAGCTGCTGCAGAGCCACAGACGAGCACAAATGGGACGTTTCAACAGAGCTCTTAAAACAGGTACAGGAATCCCACCCCCCGCTGCCCCTTTGGTCGAGAATTGAACCATCTCCCCTTTGAATCCTGCCCTGACGGCACAAGAGCCTCAAGCGGCTCCTTTCGCCCTCTGCTCTTACAGAATTTGCGCTCAAGCTGGTGTTTACCTGGGAGGCTCCCGGGTCGCACCCAGGCCCTTCAGAGCCCGCTGAGTTTCGAGGAGAGGCAATTTCCCCGAAGCTTTGCTCGGTCTCGGCCGAGGCGAGGAATGCTGGCAGGTGAGCGGGAGGTCTGAGCCAGGCCAAAGGCGTTTCAAGCCTGCCGCAGCGCCGCGTCCGTCAGCGCTGCCTAATCTACCGGGAAGAGCTCCCTCATTTATCTTCATTACTGCTCCACCTACCATCAATTTAGACAGGCTTTAGAAAAAACGCTGCCCCTCAGCAATCAATCCCAGCCTCCCTCCCAGAGCAGGACATGCTCCGAGGGCTGGGAGGGACGCGGGGTCAGCCTCAGTAAACACTTCTTCCTCTCCAGAGGAGCCCTGCGAGGTGTCTCCCAGCAGAAATACTGCTCCATGGTAGACCCAACCGTTGGCCTGATGAATGATGCCTTAATCAATGGCTGCTGCAGAAATAAGTCTTCCCTTTGAATACAGACGTTCAGTGCATTAAAACGAAGGAGAAAACTCCCAAGGACAGGTTGTCCTGGGTTTATGGGCTTCCATCCTTCCCCTGTCATCACCCAGGTACTACAGCTGGATGCCTTCAGCACTTGGTAGAGTAACCAAACCCTCCACAGCCCGGCTGGGTCCACGGGACTCCCTGCCAGCCACCTCCCCCGTCCCAGCACAGCAGTAAATCAGGAGTCGAGATACTCAGCAGCAGGTACTGCTGTTACAGAAGCGCCTGAGGAGCAGTCGTGGGACAGCCCGAGAGGAGAGGGGAGCGTTTCTGCTGCGAGGCTACACTTGCGTCTTATTAACAAGCAATTAGCAGAAGTGCAACGCCTGGGACCAGACACCGACCAGTTAGCTGGAGCGAACTCCCCGTGCTAGTGCGAGACCACGTCCCAGTGCCGGCTGGAGGAACTTCAGACCGGTCTATGTGTCCCCGCAGCCGAGCCCTACCGAAGCGCCCCTTCGGCACACTCATCCTCAGCGAGCAGATGTTTTCCATCTCTAAACATTTATGAAGGCTCCAGCCTCTTGTTCCCTCACAAGACCCTCTTGTGATCTGCCTGAAACGTGCAGGGAGCCTTTTATGCAAGATCGTCTTCTAATTATCCTCCAGTCAAAAGCATGTCGGAACTCAAGGACAAGGAGCAGAATTAATTGCTTAATGAGCTTCTGAATGAATTACCTTCTCTGAAGAAGCTGGGTGGGACACACAGGAGCAGGCAGAGGTGTTGGAAACACGGGATCCACAGGAATTCAGGTATTTTCTCTACCGAGCCACGTGCACATGAGAGCAGAGCCTGAGCCAGGCAACAGCACGGTTGGTCTGGATGGATGTAGTGATGGGATGGATGTAAGATTCTGAGCCCCAGCCACGCACAGCGTGTCCACTGCTCGGCTACCCCAGTGCTAAAACCCCTCGTGTCTGCGGGGTCACCGGCCACAACAGGTCCCGTTCTCAGGGACAGACTGACGGGGACATTCTGACTAACCTTGTACAACCTGTGACAGTCTGGGTGGGAGCTGCCACATCCCTCAGTGCTGGAGCGGAGTCGGGGAGGGCTGCTCCAGGGTTCCTGCTCTGGAATCCCAGCTGATGAGTCAATGCAGGAGCATGCAGCAGTCAATAGTGTGTCACACTGGTTTTTAACCAGCCGGATTAGAACAGAAATCAAGAGGTTCTTCAGAGAAAGGTCCAAGACGATGAGTCCGTGGTATGATTGCACAATTCAATGCATCCAGAGTAGAAGGAAAATGTCATTGGCCAGAAAAAACCAAAGCAAGATCCCCAGTGGAGAAACACGCTCACCACCACCGTGCACCCTTCCTGATGCAATTGGGTGGGTGTGTTGTCAAGCCTTCCCCCGATGACCAGACTCACCGGAGAGCCTACCGAAAAGCACAACACAACAATCGAAGCTGGAAAGGAGAAAAATTCCAAGCTCATGAGCAGCATCCCTGGTCACCGTCTGCTTCCCACAGTGCTGAGGGCTGGGGCACGCAGAGCACACCCTGCTCCGGAGGCTCCAAAAAGGAGGAGGGAGCCAGGAGACTAGAGGGAGCTGGAAACGGAACCTGCCTTTCCTTTCTATCCACCTTTCATTAAAAGCTGGGTGAATTCAGACCACAGAAGCCCACTGTGATTGCTGCTGTCAGTGCGACCTGATGGTTAGAGGTTTTTGACCCAAAAGCAGAAGGTAAGAACAGCTCCCACCACCTATGCTGCCGTAACTGTGGAGGAGAGAAGGGCAGAGTCCATTTGTCCTTCTCAACACCAAAACAGGGCAAGCTGGTACTGCTGAGAGGCTGGAGGAGTACGAACCCCACCTGCTCTCTCTGCCCGCACTGCCAACGCTGTCCTCTGCTAAGAGCACAGCACCAGCGCACATCTTCTCCTGACCTCCACAGCTGGCCCCGCTCCAAAGCCCCGGCCCAGCCTCTGGGAGGTGGATCTCCCCTCGCTGGGTCATCTCTGGGCAGCAGAAAGTGCAGAATTAATTAAGTCTGCATGAGCCCCGTACATACGTCTCCTTTCCCCCAAGGGAGCTTGGCCTCCTGTTTCACCTCTCCAGCCCGCTGGCACCAGAGGTGGATGATGCAGTCTGCAGAGAGGTGCAGACACTTTGCTTGCCCCCTCCCCCTGGAATCTTCCCCTCACTTGTGGTCCTTGGGATTCACCCAATGTTTCACAGAAAGAAAGAGGACCTCAAGACAAGTATGCATTTAATAAGCAGTGAGACAAATAAGCTCCAGTTATCCCAGCAGAATTACAACACCAGAGAACAATTTTCTGCATTCCTCTGAAGGCCTGAAGAACCCAATTGCCTGCTCTCAGCCTAAATAGGTACCAGACACCAAGTGCTCCATAAGCAAACAGAGCCCCCAAAGTGCAAAAATGAAATAAGTAAAAAGCTTCACGTTACATATAAACCAGCCGTTTGCACCTTGTTATTAATGGTCTTGACTATGACCTTTAAACCCTGCCTTGCTTAGAGTCATGGATCTATGAGCCTTGGCACCCTCACAGCAATTCCAGGATGAGGAGCAGGGAATAAACAAGCCTGGCCAGTGCTGGAGGAGATGCAGGAAGGGAACCGGCCTGTGACAAACCCAGACCGAGAACCACTCCAGAGCAGCAGCCAGGGCTAGGAGGTGACCAGCTCCATAGGAATTTGTCAACAGAACCTTGGTGAGGGGTTTCTGATGGCAAAGTCCCATCACCACACACATACACACACATAAAAGCTGGTAACGAACACATCCCTCCCAGCTTCAGAGAATGAAGGGTCACAGCACGGAAAATAACTGCAAGAGAGCTCACGCCCCAGAGGAGAGTTCTGATGTGGTTTCTAAGCCCACATGAACTAGGGTTGCCTTGAGGAGACCCTGTTACCCAGAAATATTTACTACTCTAAACTGCCTCACCGCTGCTCTAGGAGTTTTGTTATTGTGACAGCACCAATCGCCAGTGGGACGTTTCACCCCTTGAAAGCTGCTCAGTACCAAGTGACCGTGTCTGGAGGAGACAACCCTGCGGCACGAGGGGCTGGAGAACACTCTGGAGACACACACACGCTTGGCTGGGCCTGGCACCCTTCCCTGGGCAGCTGGCACCAGGATGGGACACTGGGCTGAAAGGAAAAGTCCTGATCCACAAAGACCTTCAGACTTTTCATTAACATGAGTGGTAGGGTAGTGTCCTCCCTCACAACAGCTTCACTATCTGTGGTAACTCTTCCCCCTTTCCATCCCTCCCTGTCCTTTTTTGGAAATTACTTCTGGAAAGGTGAGAGGCTGGCAAGAAGAAACGCAGCGTTCCTCTTCCTGATCTGATCAAAACTAATCTGTCGTGACGTGGTGAGGGACAAAAAACCCCAACAAGCCAAAGCCACCCCAAACTCAAACCCTGCCTACATGAACCACAGAGACTGGAACTACCCTGGTTTACAAGCACACATATTAGCATCAGGTGTATAAATAAATGCCGATTTTCAAGTTCCTTGACTTTCACTGACTACTCTGAAGGAAAAGAAAATTTGGGAATTCTGCAAACACATCGAGCCCCGTGGAAAGGGCTTCACCATCCCCATGGCTAATGCGTGTTGCAGGGAAATGACAACAAATCTTTTCTGTCCTGAGTCATTAACTGTCATTTTATTGTATATATACATATATGTGTGCGTCCACACACACACTCACCTGCATGCAACTTAAAGGCACGGGGACTGCTGAGGTAAGGATCAGGCAGCGAGTCCCTGCTCCAAAGTGGCAAAAGAACGTTCCTATAAAGCACGAGCAGCCCTGGAGGAAATCACAGGGAGCTCCTCCTTCCTCAGGAAGTCCTGACACTTCTGGAGACGGGCAGATTTTCATTCCCTCGCCCATTGCCAGCCTTACTTTCCACATAAGCCCATCCCCTTTCTGTTGCTGTCCTGTCAGGGGAGGACAGTGAGAGAAAGCAGCTCTTGGGATGATACATGGGAGGCAGCGCTTCATTTATAACCCCGCACAAACGCTGGAAAATGTTCAACTTTAAAAAGCATTAGGTTGGTTACCTTATGGGCCCCTGCGGACCAAGAAGTGAAATTACACGAACACAACGTACCTATTAATCACCACAATGATTCCATGGTGAGAAACAGCCCCAATGACACACATTCAAATAGAAAGAAAGTTGAGAAAATTACCTACTGGTAGTTATGCAACTCAAAAATAAAAAAAATCTGGTCGTACCTTTCTGTAGGGCTCCTCGATGAATTCAAGTATTTCACCTGGATTAAAGTCCAGCCCTCGGGAATATCTAGCAGAAGGTAACGACGGCATTCCCACTAAACCCGAGTGTTTCCTCTCAGCCAGAGTTACAAATAAGCTATACTTAATGTGAGATGCAGAAGCGGCTTCATAGCACTTTGTTTACAAGGTAAAGGAGTACTTGGGGAAAAAAACCTAATAATAAAAATCATTCCCAGTCTTCTGTGTCAAGATAAATTATAGGTCAGCTCAAAGTGACCCGTAATGGATTGATTTAAGTATTATTTCAGAGAATAGAGTAGGCTACATTGAGCCGCTTCCCTCCAGGATTCAGAAACTAGAGTAATTTACACCACATTTGAAAGAAGCCATCGAGGTCACAGCTTCCATCAATCCTTCACAGAGATCAGTGAGGATTAAACATGTAAAATTGCCCTGGTTATTATGGGTAAGTATATGTGCTTATCTGTAAGAGATAAGATGGACAGCTTTTTCATGCTCTCAGCATTTATCTACAAGCCTGTGCTGTTTTTATCACTTCCACTTTTGCAAAGCTTTGGCCAGCCTGACTCTGCTTCCTCCATGCTGACCTGAATATGAAAAATTTGACATTTTCTCTAACAGGGAAGAGTGGAAATGGAGGTGACAGCAATTAGCTCAAACCACTCGGCTGCCCCAGCTGTCTTTTCACCTCAGTTCTCTTCAAGCCTTGACATCAACGGAACTACTTGTACTAAACACTTAAAAGTTCAGGTCTTCCCAGAGGACTTCATGGAGGTACCACAACCACTTCAGGCAGTTCCAGAAACCATCCTGCTCTTCAAGGCAAAGCAGTTTGAAAGACAAAAGATGGACAATTAAACCTAAAGTAGTAACAGCACGAAATAGAGGAGCTTACACCACCATTTCCTTGCGTAGCGCAAGCTTATGGGATGCAGAAGAAACAAATCTTTCTTTGCACACTATGATCTACATTAAACAGACACTTAAGCAGTCAACAAACTCAATGTGTTAAGAAGCAACCTTTTAATAAGGAAAGCAGAACCATACGTTGCTGTTAACAAATATTTTGAAAAAGGCTTCTAAAATTAAATCTAAGCCAACAATCCGGTGCATCTGCGGCTGAGAAGGAAGTGTCAATATTCCAAACATCTGCTCCGTTTCTGCCCTCCCCTTCCTTACAGAGGAAGTCTCAACTTCCAGTTGTACGAGGGATTAAGAGAGCAATAAGGTATTGCTCAACAAAAACTATTTTCTTAGATGATTACAGACTAAGGCCAAAGAAGAAATTCCTACATTAAACACCATTACCAACATGAAGCCTCTCAAAGATACCAGTCTGTACAGCCCTGCTTTCTCCCTTGCCCCACGTCTAAGGGTCAGCCAACCACCGGGGTGAGGTTCGTGAGAACAACAAAATCCAACCATCGTAGAAAGCACCATCATGGAGTTGGACGATGCCAGAGACTGGACAGCAGGAGAACTTCGATGTTTTCCATAACGAAGCTGAAGGGTGGAAGAAGAGTCCCAAAGCACTGGAAGAAACAGAACACAACAACAAAAGTTAGCTCAGTTTCAAAACCATCATCCTTTGACAGACTTGAGGTGTGACCCAAACACCACGCTGTATCTTTCTCTCAAGGCATCAGAGCTACAACCCCTTCAACACCAATGCCATGAAATAGGCTTGTAGTAAACGTTGAATATTAGCTAAGACACACAAAAGGAGAAAAAACCCTCTGGAAGCCGCAGCTGCAGCCTTGTCTACTCACCCTGGGCACGGTCACTCAGCTGGATGCCAGAACGCTGGGAGCACTCACCGGCCACAGCACCCGCAGCACCTAGGCAGGAGCAGGACAGGACAGAAGGTCAGGACAATTCCCTGCACTGCGGCTCTTCCACCTGCTCCGAGCACCGAGGGCCGCGTGTCTTCTGGACGGTCAGGCATGGATCATTTACAGGTCATTGACTCAAAAGTGTGAAAACCGAACAGACCATCCACCAAGACCGGCCTGCGCTTCCAGAGAGGATCCACATTCTAGATGACATCTGAACAGCTCCAGAAATACAGATTAGGCTGAAACAAAAGGTGCAACCCCCCCTGCACCTTCTCAGCCCATCCCCCTGGGACCTGCGTTATCCTCGTACAAACCCTCTTTGCACGAGGCAGCAATGACAGGACTCATTTACTTTGAGGGTTTTACTTTGGCCCTCCTGGCTTCTATCATAACCTCAAATATTACATTAAAAAGGCTTTTAAAGCATAACACAGAGCAGCGCGGGAGCTTCTCGCTGCAGCTAGCTTCTTCCCCGCCTGTTTGCGTGTGGCACCTTCACATTAAGTGCATGAGTTAAGATGGAGATTAGCAAGGCAAGGAACCTTTGCCCTTGGCATCGACGCTCAGCTGTGACAGGAAACTTCAGGCTTTTTTCCTATGAAGCGTAGAACCACTCACTGCACATTGGCAGGGAAGTGCACATCTCCAAACTATACACATTTTCTCTTAGATAAGCAAAAGACTCAAGTGTTTATAAATATGAAAAGTTCAGCAGCTGGCTAAAAAGTTAATTCTCCAGTCTCACTTAATGAGCTTTGGGGAAAGTGGTAGGGGGATTTGCTCAGAAAGCAAAGCAGAGTGTCACAGAAAGCAGGACCCACCAGACGGGGCTCTGTTTAGTCCTATTTTCTGTCTCGAGATGGTTGCTATCAGCAAAACGGCAAAGAACGCTCTAACAGGGAGCCACGGAACAACCACGACGAGAAATGTTTTCTCCTAATCTTGCAGTCACAAAAATTAGCCAATTTTTAATTTAAGTCCCATGACTTCCTTCTTTGTTGTGAAAATATCAAGCGAACCATATCAAAATGCTTGGGAACATGGACTGTCCCAGGCCTTTGTCCAATTCCCTCAGCAAGGAGGAATCAGCACAAATGCTGCTGCAATTTTTTTCCCGTACTTTAGTATTAACTAATTACTGTAGTATTAACTATTAGTATTAACTAGTACTGGTCTTTTCCAGTACTGTAAGGAATTTGGATCTAAATAAGACTGATTTGCTTGGAAGTTAAGCTTGTTGCTTGTGTTCAGGGACTTCTCAGAAGACCGTTCAGAGTGCTGCTCTCACCCTGCATCTCCAGATTTCTGGAGGGCAGACTCCTCAGTGTCTTTATGAGGTATTACAGGAGGAGTTGTGCCACAGCACTTTTACAAGACGATACACAGCTACCCAATTCTCCACCTATGTAATTATTAAAAAATAAAAATTCATACTGAATGGAAAAATAATCAGACCCTTTTGTCTGCTGTTTCAACAGAAGTCGTTTCATGTAATAGGACTTTTCAGCTTGCTCAGCCAACTGTCGAGATTATTGCCACTCTTTTTGCATATGTCCTCCCTTCTGTCACTTACTGAGACAATTCTGGACAGCAACCACTTAAGCAAGAGCTGTCTGGTGATCGAGAACAGAGGGGTTTCTCCACGAGATCAGAAGTCTGGCTGGAACACACAGCAAGGCTGAGCTCTTACCCACGGGAAGCACCCACACGGCAGGGCGCACGCAGCTCTCGACCACTGTCCTCACCGGTCCCGACTCTTCCCTTCGTCAAATACCAGAAGTCTGAGTTGCAAGAGAACTAACAAGGCACAGTTGGCTCCATAACTGCGAAGCTCTCCTGCCAGCACTAGTCCCCGGTGCCTGCAAACCCTCCCACCTGTGCACGACACCACGAAAATCCCTCTGGCGCCCGGTCCCCGGACGCCGCCCGGTCCAGAGGAGCCGGCGCTCCGCCGGTGCCAGCGCTCCGGCCTCTGCTGATGGTGTAACTCGCTGTATACATTGGAACTAGTAAACGCTTCATTGTGATTTTTGGCCACTTGGAATATTTTTAGCAATTTGCCAAGGTTTACTCTGTGATTTATTATGGAGGAAACAAACTCAAGCACTAACAAATGAAAATATGTAAACTCAGACTTTTCAAGTCAATAGAAAGGTATTCAACTTCTTAAAACCCTTCGGAGGCATGCAGCTCGCTGCAGACTCCACTGCTGGAAACAACAGTTTGATTAAGCAGCAAGTGAAATGTAATCTAAGTAGTCATATTTAAGTTGCTTAGAGATTTATAGGGAAAAATTCCATATACACAATACTTCACAACTGTCATTCCTAAAACTGCGGTTTAGGTGTGTTGGAAATACATTTTGTATCTCTTTTTCACTAAGGCCAAAGCACTCCAAGTATCTACCATCCAGAACTTTGTTATCTCCAATTACTGAATGAAATGAGTTAAAACACTGTATCATGGAAAAAAATACTTGAAATAATGAAATACACAGGAAAAAACCTCATTTGGAAGGCTTAAAGGATTGAAATTACCTGCAGAGGTAACACTAAATACAGCAAATAATTGCTTTATGACAGTATTCTTGGGTGGTATCGTTAAAGAGAAGGTAAACTTCCATTTTCAGTTTGAAAATTCAACTAGATGCTACTGCCACATACCTCCAGAACACAAGAGAGAAGGCTTGATGAAGTGTTAGCAGCCATCACAGCACTACCTAGAGTTAAAACACTGAAGGAGTCTGAATAAAATTGGAAGTGTTAGTTTGGTATTGAATATTGCTTCCTACAAGTTTTCTGGAAACATTAGGAATGGGATCGAGAGTACAATAATCTAATAATTAAAATAAGGAATATTATTAGAGTATGATTGGGAGTTAATATTAACGGTCTAAAACAGCAGATGTATTTCCTTCTCAGCTGTTGATCTCAAGAGATAAACAAGAAGTGAATTCTCTGGTAATCTCAACACACAGTTTCCACTTTTCCCAGTCCTAAACCAGCAGAGCACTGGAGAGAGCCCCTCTGCCTGTGCCAGCCACCACTGTGACACGGCTGGTGGCATGATGTGATAAGCACGCTCCTTGATCACCTCTTCAGCTGAACAGACACTATCCATCCTTTCCTACAGAAAATAAGCGGAATAAACACATTGCCAAGCGACCAAACCCCAGGAGTTTCTCCCCCCACATTTGGGCATGTCACTTGACATTCAAAATGCCATTACGCAAAGCCAACTAACTCGTACAAAGTCTTTTTTTGGTTCAAGAAACCCAGCAGAGAGAACTTCACCAAGCAATTCTTTGTTAGCATAACATTTGACCTCGTATCTCTTTGGAAATCATACAACTTTGCTAATGCAGTCCTTACAGAATTAATCAAGCAGATAGTTAGACCCCAGTTACTGCGAACCCAGCCAATTATGAGCGCTGAAATTTGTCACTGGCATGTCCAACTACATTTTCCAACATAAAGATCAACAGAACTTGTGGAAA
The DNA here is from genome assembly GCA_033124195.1 of Coracias cyanogaster. Taxonomy (NCBI): domain Eukaryota; kingdom Metazoa; phylum Chordata; class Aves; order Coraciiformes; family Coraciidae; genus Coracias; species Coracias cyanogaster. Next base: position 40,018 of record JAVSBS010005897.1, read on the forward strand.
TGAGGCCCCGCTCTCAGACCTGCATGACTTGGACACTGTGGACTAGAAGCACTCGCAAAGCCAATGCTTTTAGGAACAACATATTCTTAAGAAAAAAGCCGTACCTCCCAGGTCTCCCTTACCTCCTGCATTAAACCACCAGGAAAGCACAACACCCTCTGTTCACCCTCTGTTTTGCCTAGCAAAGCTAGAATAAATGATTCACTGGGAATTCAGAGCTCGTTCTTTGCCACCCCGCGCTCCTGCATGAGATCCACAGCTCAGCAGAGCCCAGTGCGTGGCTTAGTGAGGCCGAGAGAGGCAGGGAAGAGCTGGGCCCAGCAGGCACCCACAGAACAGACGGCTCCACAGCAGACACGGGGAGATACACTGAAAGCCATGCAGACTAGAAACGTACCCACCTAGCAGCGTATTGCCACTGTCAAGTCCAATTTCCATCCCTGAATGGGCACTCAGACGACAGAACCACGATCACTAAACACGTTCTCCATCTCATAATGGACCTCAAAACTCCCAAAGATCCCAGGAGTTAGCTTAGCAAGCCCCACGACAGAGACGATACTCACAGCTTTAGCAAAAACAACCATCAGCTCTGGGAACTGGTGCGTAAGGAGGGCGAGCATTGCCGAGAAGGAACACAGGCCTGCTGTGAAATGGATGAAAAAGGGAAGCTCCTTCTGAGGGTAAACGGAGACTTCGTGAAATGCTGAAAGCAAAAAATGAAGACTATTGATGTTTGATGATTGAGGACAGATTTCTGCATTATTTACACAGTCTTGTGACTCAGTTCTAGACTTTCAGAGGGACTAAATGTGGACTCAAGACTATTGTGCAGCACATTAGGTCCTAGTACTTAAACTTCTCAGACAGTTTTCCTCTACATTAAATGCTTGTCTTCATTATCAACAGCCATTACACCTTTCCCTTCCCAATCATCTTTTTCACTTGCACCGGCTTTATTTTTGAAGCATTTCACCAGGCGTAGTTTTTGGTACCTACTCTTTTTAACAGGACAGAGGGAAGAACTGTAGATTCACCAGCCGCCACAATTACCTAGACCAGTGTGAACAAGTCTGGTGTTTTCAACCCTCCGCAGCATTAGCCCGTTACCTGAAGAGACCAGCACATCTCCCATCCTATAAGCAGCTCAGCAAGTACAAAACACCCATGGTGTTATATCTACACACACACGCAAGGCAGCTCCTCAACACTTCTCAAAGGTTTCTGTTCGGAGACTACAGTCAATTTCTTTAGAGCAGCTGACAGAGCAGACCCCAAAGAACGCAGCCCCAGGACTAGGTTATAAATCCTGTACGTAGCAGCTCTTGCGATTTCCAATCTGCAGTAACCAAATCAAAAGAAGGTGACTGGGCAGGCCAAGGGCTGGCAGATGGAGCTTTCAGCACTCAAGACACTACTACTGGCTACTAGCTGAGGACCTCTCTGCTGAATTTGCAATTACTTACACTCTCGTACTACTGTAGAAACTCACCTGATCCTTAAACCACGGAGCAATGTTATTTAGGAAAGGTCCCAACACAAGTTAGGGAAGTGTAAAAAGAAAAAAAAAACCAAACCAAAAACAAAATAGGAAGGATCTTTTTTGCACTCGTTTCTCCTAAATTGGGAAATTCAAATCAAATCCAAAATAGGTAAGGACAACTAAAGCCAATTCCGTATGTTCACAGGAGAATTGTTACGAGTCAGACCAGCACAGGATTTCTGAATCGTTGATGGGTAAACATTTTAAATAGATAAATTTAGAAAATCAAGCGTCAAGATTTCTCAAGGAAGTACTGCAATAAAAGTGTTAAGATGATTTTATTTATGGGTAGTTTTCTATTTAAAACGTAACAGGAATGCGTGAGTGATCGTGTTGAAATATCTGCATGTGTTGGTGTTTAATTATGCTGGGAAGCCTACAGTTTAGGGTTAGTCGCTAACCAAGGAATTCCTTGTGCAATATCCTGCTTAAGTGAGAAATGAGTAATTTAAAGCAGTCTGGGGGCAAATTTAAATTACACATTTTAAATATAACTTCAGGCTTTTAAAAAGAAACACTAAGTGCAGTTTTCCTTTCCACAGCTGTGGTCTCGGTGGGTCTGCTGGTGCTTTTGCAGTAGCCCTTTCCAGTCCCGTGGGACTTGCGTTTCTTTGTGATGTAGAACTTCACCCCCAAAGGAATTCTATTAACACGTACAATTAATGGTCCAATTCTAACCTAAAATAATGCTATTTTCCTCAATTTCAAGAGCCAGTCCATTTTGTTGTTCTCAAAGCTGGCCAAACTTAGTCTGAATGTACCACACACAGACTTCATCTCTGAAGGACTGATGTTACTCCAGAGCCACGCTGACATTTACCACACACATGTCAAGTGCTTCAGGCTCGTTTGGGAGGGACAGCAACAAACGGCTGAATCCCCCTCCAGGAAACTCAACCTAAAAAATTCATAGTAAGGTAAATACAGAACACCACAAACTGCACACGTCCTTAGCTTATGTTTTATTATCGTTACTGCTTAGAAACCACTTACTTGGCAACAGTTCTCTGTCTGCTGTTTCTGTGCAGCTCGGATAGGGATAGAAAAGATGACCTTTCTCTAACGGGTATGGGATCATCCTGAATGCTGAAAAAAGAGCAAGTGACATTAGATCTGTATCCAGACCAAGCGACCAGCTCCTCACAGAGAACTAATCGTGTTGGAGGTGAATAAAGGCAGAGAGATTCGTCTACTGTACAGAAAAAACAGAACAAGGAGAGATACTTACTGCCCTCCCACGTGCAGTGTAGCAGGTTGAGAGCCCCTTCTATCCTCTTCCAGTGCTGGAGGTGAAAAAAAGCGTACGCTACTGCCTCGCTGTCCCCACGCTTCAGAATATGCTCTGGAGGAAGCACTAAGCTTTTCATTTCTAGTAAATACTGAAAGTAAAAATGGAAAGCATGCTTAGGTACATGAAATATTCCAAAGTCTCTAGCTGTTAAAAATAAATGATCACTTGAGGCATAACCGAGCACATCACACCGGGGCAAACTCCTACCTGGCCTGACCGAGCGCTGCCAGGCGCTTCTTGTGGGAAGGGGAAAGCAGCAGAACACACAGCCCAGCGCCAGGCTCTTAAATTGGGGTTTTCACACACAAAATATCAGAGGACAAAAACACATCTTCAGTAAGGCAAAATAAAACTACGTTCTTGTGGAATACAGACAAAGTATAATGCTGCTGGTACACTGCCACTGAGCTGCAAGTTTAGGCTAATAAAAAAACCCCAACAACAAACCCAACAGTATTTTTTGCTCATCATTTAATCACTGAAAGTTTCAATGTAGGAGGTCAAGTGCTTGTTAGCTCTCAAGTATGAGCAGCAAACCAGAAAGTGTCACTATGCTAACCAAAGGAAGAAGAATAAACCAAACCCAGGGAAATCTCGTTGTAATGTGGTTTTGCTTGCCTACCACAAAGAATCTCAGATTTCAGATTTTTTCAGTTTCAGTCCCTTCCCTACATCACTAGAATATCTGATGCGCAGAAAGGTCAAAGAACACAAGGATTAATCATTTTCCATTTCCCTTGAAACACGGGACATGCAATTTTGTTTTCCCGTGGTACATTAAAAAAAGACAGGTATTCATTTGAACTTAGCTTTTAAAAATAGATGAGTAATTTTTCCAAGACCAAAATGACAGTTTCAGCTCTAGCATTTACCTGCAGGTTGTTCTCTCCAAGCATATAGTGTCTCATTCAATAACAGCCAAAGTTAATCCACATCTTTGATCAATGTAGCTGGCAATTCCTTTGACTGTCTCCCGAAGTGTAAGAATGCAGCTAACTCGCCGATTTATTTCAGCAGATGCCACAAACTATGAGATTATTTACTAATCCAGTTTGAGGACTTAACTTTTCCCATTCAGATTCTTGAAGGAATGTAGGAGGGGTTGTGCCCCGGCCAAATAAAGCACATTTACTGCCTGGCTAGGTTCTTCTCTTAGTGCCTTGGGCCTACACTCCAGAGGGTAATATTCTTGCTAATCCCCTCTAATCCTCTTCAATTTTTTTTTTTATTATCTTTTTTTTTTTTTTAACACAGTAAAGGATCACTCACACAGGGCTGCTGTGGGAAAATGGTCTCAAATATCTGACCCCTGACCCGACTCCTCCTGCTCCCCGCAGTGCCCGCTCCCGCACGGGGACACGGACACCGTGCTGGGGACGGAGCCCCACGGCCACGCTGCCCCAAGGCCAACGCTCAGCTCCGGCTCCGGCTGTCTCTGCGCCCGTGTTACCACACAAACAGAAACGTTCCGCAGCCCGCCAGCTCTCCACGCCTGTGTTAACCGTGAAACAGGCAAGTACCAGTGAAGAAAAGTGCCTTGTGGTTGGCGGATTTAGGGAGTTCTTTATACACAATAAAATCTGTAAGATGTTCAGAAGATGATTGGAAAAGACTGTTTCATGCAGGATGAAAATGTAGTCAGAGATCTCTAATTTGAAGACTTTCCAAACAAAACTCGGCCTTGTAAAAGCATAGCTCAGAACAAAGAGAAACAAACATGGTTTTATTTTCCTTATGCAAAATGATGTTATGCGCAAAGACAGCCACTTTCATCAGCCGCAAGAACAAATGGATTTCTGCTTTACATACTCATCTATTTCTAGCCCATGGGACAGAACAGGCTGCAAATTCAAACCCCACATTTTCTTCCCCACTACTCCACTGTTACCCCTCGGGCAAGTTCTCTCACTCATCTGTGCCCTTGTTCACTTGTTTCCTTTGACCACGAGCACTGCAGAGCTCTAGGCAGCCTGCAGCAATAAAATTCTGCCCTGCTACCTCGTTAGTTGGTGTTTCAAGGCAATATCGTAATTTAAAAAATCATGAAGACGGGATAGGTATACAATTAGATCAAATTACCGCGATCTGGAATCGGTTTCTGTGATTGTCTGTAGAACCACAGAGCAGATTTTGCAAAGGGCCTGTTTGAAATGGGATCTAACGTCTTTAAAAAGGTGTATGAGGCTCCTGAAACAACTGGAGGATATACAAAATAAAAGAACTTTTAGATAATGATAATGCGTTATAATCTTCTTCCCCTGAAGGCAGAGGCTAAAGAAAAATCTGTCTGAGACTGTCTGAAATGAACTTGCTACTCTCTTGATCAGTCATGCAAACAAGCAGCAATTTCTCCCAGCAATTAGCTTTCTCAGTGCACATTCTATTAGACTGGACAGGCAGACAGAGCAGAGCGGCTGGATAATTCGAGCCTTCACAGCAATAGTCACTGGGACTCCACCATCATTTGCAGAGGATTAGGTCCAGGACTAAGCCAACCTTCTGCATTCAAGGTTTCAAACCGCCTGCATCACCAATGCTAATACAGTAAAAAGTAACGTCAGGTTTTATTTTCACCCACTGCTCACTGGAATCTGTATCTTGGCCACTTCAAGTAATGCCAGTCAGTAAAGTACAGACTGTAGCAATCCCAGCTCTTCATCTTGTTAACACATGGGTGAAGGAAATAATTGACCGTAGATCTTTCAATAACCCAAGTTCTGAAGCCATGCTTGGAAACACAGTAGAAAAAAAAAGTATTCTGAAACCCTCTGAGTGGTTACTGTCTGAAGAACTTAATTTGGCTTCAGGGATTTTAAACATCCGAATTTATACTTATTAATGCTTATCCTTACCCAGTAAAGTGCCTTCAGTAACACTTCACTGGATTCTCCAATGAGTTAGAAATTTTGGGGGGATGTTTTTCCACAGAAAACCCCATTTGATCATCACCTATTGCAAACAACTAACTGTGGCCACCAAAGATTTTTGATATAAACACTAGCGTGTTTAACAACTCCACGGCTGGAGTCACAACCAGCTTCAAGAAAAGATGGGGCTAGAAAGGCCCACATTTTTCAGAAGACAATAAAAAGGGGTTCAATAGGAAATAAAATACTCTTACCTTTGGAACATGAGGGTTAAATTCCACAGCTCTGTGAATTGCTTCCACAGCGTTAATTTCTGCTGTACTAAGGCCTCGTTTGGAGGCAGTTTCTGGGGAGAACCTAAAGGGAAAAAGCCACACTGAACAGAAGGAATAAATACTAAATGCTAACCAGGTGTTTATTTGCTGGAGTTAGCTAAAAATTGGCAGATTTAGCAATAAAGATAAACAAACCCTCCTAGGAGACAAGTGTTCATGTTAATTTAGGTGTCTTGTCTGTCATCCACACCCATGGGGCAGTCATGTTTAACTTCCTGAAACTTCCTGTCAATGAGGTAACGGGGTGCCCTGTCTTCATACAAGTGCTAAACCATCACCTGCTCGGAGGGAGAGTCGGGATCAGCTGCACAAACTGCCCAGAACAACGTGAAATGCCAACACAAACATCCTGCTCCCCCTCCACAAAGAAAGAACTGCTGGAAATACCAAGGAAGACACTGAAAACAGAATTTATACGACAGCACGTGTGCTCCTGAGAAACGTCTTCGCCTGTATTAACTTGATGGATGCTTAAAAGAAACTTTAAATTATGTTTAACTACACACACATGCGCATACATACATACACTTAACTTGCTGTTAGAAATGTAACTACTACGCATTGGATTTAGACCTTTCAAATTCATATTTCACAGCACAACCCAAGATTAACAACAAACCACTGTTTTCATAAACGCGCTTCCTTACCTCTCTGAAACAGCTCTGGCTTTTAAAAGGGCTGCTGTGTAACATATTGCTGCTGATTTTGGAAGACTGATATCTATGATAAAATAAAATAATTAAGCTGTAAGATTCTAAGGCAAGACAAACATTTTAAACTCACACCGCTTGAGCTTACAAGATTTTTACTTGGGTACATCAGACATTGAATGTAACATCTGGAACATTTCAGCTCTGATTGGAAACTCGGAATTTCTTGCGCAGTCTTCTTTCTGGTCACCACGCAGTCTTGGATTAAAAACTTAAGAGTTAGGTGGTAAAGAGTTATCTTTTCTAAACGTACCAAGACACCAAAACTGAATCGGAAGAGAAACACAAGTACAGATACACCCTTAAGAGCAGTGCACTTCTCCTGTATTAACCCACAGAAGTTCAAAATAAGCTCTCAGCTTTTACCTGATTTTATAACTGTATGTTAACAATTTTACACAGTACAGACTGACGAGGAGCTGACCAAAAATATTACATTACAGACAGGCAGAAAATTTTTAAGCAAAATGCAATTTCCATTCTTTTCCAGTTCCGTGGCAAAAAAATATTGTAATTGTAGGTTTTGTAGAATATCTGAGGCCAAGTTTGAGCTGACAATTACAGATTAGAAGGTTAGCACTCCACAGTACAAGTTTACTTTAAAAGCAGACAAAGTCTGGGGTCTAATTCCCAAGTAACATGTTGTGTATAGTCAGATGGCTCTTGCTTTTTTTGTAAATCCCATCCTGGGCTTGTCCATCACTTACTAGAAGTCTGGCTGTCGTGTCAAGCAAAACACAGGGGTGCTACAGAGAGTCTGAAGCTCATACTCATTTTTCCAGATGCTTAGGAGGAAAAAAAAAAAAAAAAAAATCAGCACCCCTTTCTTACGGAAGTGTCACAATTCACGATGTTAAAGAAGCACCAGGAAAAGAGCAAGCGGGTTTGCTGAACTAATGAGAATCCACAAAGAAGATGTGGACGGTGAGGTAACGGGAGCAGGCTGCTGGGGTGGTCACGCACAAGGGGCACAGGATTTGTGCAAGAATATCAGACTTTCAATCCCCTGAAGCAATAAAGAAGATAGATACAAGAGTGAACAAATCGACTTCCAAAGGGCAGGGAACGGTCGCCACAAGCCAGCGCTCCACGTCCCTCCGTCCTGAAGGTGATTTAAGGGACAGCTTTGACAGCAGCATTATCTGGTGGCAAAACTCCAAGGACAATAAGAAAGCAGGTATTTTATTAACCTTTATCTAGACTTGCACAACACATGAAACGTGTTAGTTGAGATGGAAAGTGAAAGCAAACGGCCGCCATTTGATGGGCTGAAGCTTGCACAGCACTAATCTCTGGCTAACAGCGTGCTTGCACGTTGCTAATCTCTGGTGAGCAACCTCTGTGCTAAAGAGCCGTGAGGCCAAGCCTGGGAGATGACAGAAGGGAAAAACCACCTTTTCCAGCTTATTCACATCCATGACATAAGGGCTCTGTGCTGACTGAAAAAGGCTGATGAATTTCGGCATAATCAGGGATGGAGAAGAGATTAAAAAATTAATCCTTGAATTGAAGTGAGACCCATGATTTCTTTACATATTAGAAATAACTTTAAAAAATAGAAAGTAATTTGCCTAAATCTGACGCCATCCTTGAAAAAAACCCCAAACCTAGATTAGCACTCTGGAAGCGCCTATTTGTTGCTGATGAAGGGAATCTGGTCAACCAGCTGAGATCACGGGTAGACACCTGCTTGTGGACAGGCACACCTTGCCCACCTCACCAGCTGCCTTGTCCAAAACCCACCAATTTTCCCCTAGGAACCACCTACCATCGTACTTCGCTAGAACCGCCTGCACGTCTGCATAGGCCTGTAGCTCCAGCAGTGCCTCCAGGAGGTTCTCATGAATATTCAGCATGCTGAGAAGTGGAAACTCTTTCATCAGCTGCAAATCAGTAAAGAAAAATAAACATAGAATTGCACTTGAATGCCTGAAATACTTAATAGATTGTACAACAACCTAAGCTTTTCCAATGTTCTGCTCTTTCACAGCGTTAGAAACTGGCACATATGCAGCATGAGAAAAACCATCATTTCTACCTTAGTTTTCCTCCTGTATTCACCTACTGGAAAATAAGTATATTGAGGTTCACGCAACACCCAAATCTGCAGAACTCGGCCCAAATCCGCAGAGGTCCCACAATGAGATGGTTTGGGCAGTAATATTTTCCTATGAAAAAAGAACTTATGATACACCTTGGGCAAGTGAAAGAAAAATGATGATGAAGTCTAAAGTTGGCTGTTTTGACAAGATAGCCACTGAGTTGAGCATGAAGCAAACTGGACAACAGAGCTGTGAACGTATGACATTATAGAAACCCACATGCAGGAACAAAAAACCCCGTTTTCAAAAAACCCCATGAATCATGATCTGTAAATCTCATTGGAAAATTCAGTTAGATAATTACAATGCCTAGAAAATAACTTTAAACCACCGGTTTGGACAATGTGACTGAAAACAACAGTTGCTTGGGTTTTTTATTTTTTACTTACATCTCTCATCATTTTTACTGCTTCTCGTATCCTTCCAAGTTTTCTTGCACACATAGCCAATCTCCTTTTCACATATACCAATACATTGGTGTCTCTTCCTGATTAAAGACAAAAAAAATTAGTTTATCAGTTTCAATCCTTGCCTCTCCTATCCCCTCTCTCAAAAAAACCCAACAATCTTTTTCCTAACCAAATGCAAAAGCATAAAATAATTACTACCCTGTCCCAACCATCTACACCAATGCCAGCAACTTTTAACAAGGTTAAACGACAAAAATATTCTGTTTTTCTCCAAAATGCTGGGTGGAATAAAAGAAGGTGGCCCATCCTAACTGCTTCATGACTCTGCTTTACCTATTTAACTTTCCAAAATTAATGTACCGAGCCTCAGCGAGACAACTCATGATGGATCTGCAGCCAGGTTCTCCCAGGTACCAGAGCAGGTCGCAGCGCACACCACACACAAGCACGACTAGACCAGTACAAACTGTCTCACCGAACTGGGAATCGAACTCAAAGCACTCATTTTAACTTTAGTTTTAGGTTTCTGCTCACATAAACACAAGAGTTGATGTGATTCCAAAGCCCTTACTCAGCTGTGCTTCGTGCTGCGGACTTTGGGAATGGCAGTTCTGAGACTTCCTGTAAATCATCTCTCCTGCTTTCAGAGCCTGCTTGAAATACTTCTCAGCATCCACAATAGTTGTTGCTTCTTCCTCAGCCAGGAGGACATATGCCGTGGCACAACTGGAATAAGGAAAAAAACCACTAATTACTCCGAGGGACAAAGTTTAGTATTTTTTGAGTAAGTGTTAAAAGCATTAGTGGGCAGTTTTCACTCATGTTTAATAGCTAAGCATTGACAATATTGAAGTGCCAAAATAGTGACTTGAGTTCAAATGGTGAGTGTCAGGAAAACAGAAACCTTTTCCATTTTACAGAAAAAACCACAGATTTGGAGAAAAAAAAAAAAGAAAGAATTATAACAGCGAGTCAAATTACTCTCCTTGAAATATTAAAAATGCTCCGGTAACTGCCTGGAGGGGGTTTCTGTGTTTAGTTTGCTTTGCTTTTCGAAAAACAGGAGGTAGACATTTTACACAAAACCAAAGAGCCCACAAAACAAAACAGATCCCAGAAGGGTGTGAAGTTCTTTGGTTTGTGTTGTAAGAGTACTTTTAAATCCCTTACAGGAGTGGCACCTGTGAACTCCAAACGCAGTGTGAGCACACCACCATCTCTGAAACACAGATGATCTCAGATTCGATTTATATTGTTCCACATCTGAGTGAGATTTCATATTGCTACTGATACAAAGATTAAAAAAAAAAATCCCAAGAAAAAGGGGGAACAAAAGCTTTTAATAGAATGGTTCAGCACTTCAGTGCAACCAACACAGGCCATCCTCACAGCCAGTTTGCAAAAAGTGAATTATAGACCCAGGAACTGACAGCGTGCTCAGGATCACCCCACTCAATCTTCCACATGAGAAATACGGCGATTGAACCGATACTCTAAACTTACTCGTTGTTCAACTCTAAAGCTTGATAAGCTGCTTTAATCCGGGCTTGCGGGTTTCTCTCTCGCCACGCTTTCTGCATAACTGTGCAAAAACACGGAAAGGCTGGTCAGGGCCCGGCACCGGTGCCACAGCTGGGAGCCAGCGGCCGCAGCGCTGGCGGCTCACACCTCGGCTCTGCTTAACGCTCGCTCCCGTCCTGCAACTTCCTGATTGCTACGGGATTGTTCCAGGGAAGAGTAGACAAGTCTTTCAGTTCCAGGATGAGTTTCTACCACAAGCAGCAGAACCGTGCAACTTCTCCTTACACCCCAAACTTAATTTAAGAAGGCAACACCACCAGGGAGATTATTCGCTGACCGTTTAAGAACTCCTACTCGGAGAAGCAAAGACAGCTTACATAACCAGGCAGATGAACTATTTCTAAATTGCTACAGATTTTTGGAAACATTCCCCAAGACTTATTGAAAGCTTGGCAGGAGCAATTGTTAAACACAGGTTCTTGCATGGACCTGCAGAGAATTTTAATTTCAGCTTTCAAACAACTTCAAAGAACACAGCGATAGTGTTCTGCCCTGCACAGGTACAGCTTCATACTCCCATATTTAGACAGCTCCTGGATCATAAGGAGTTAAACGGGTTTTTTTAAATTTATAAAGCAAATCAGAGTGGCATAACATGGCAAAGCCAATTCCAGATATACTATAATGATGTATCACCTTATTACAGTGTTCTAGGAAGCCGTTAAAAGGGTGAAATCTCCCTGTTCCAAAGGGTCGCTGGAATCACGGCTTGAATCCAAAACTGGGGTCAGATAAGGAGCAAACACGAGTTCACTGCAATGACTCTAAACCCTCCCCACTCTGCTCTCATTAGGGAAAAAGAGAAATCCCAAACTGAAAACCCACTTCTAGCTAAAGCAAAACAACGCAGTTGGAGCCACCACTGTCTGTGCAGAACCAACAGCTTTCACACTCAAAAACCGTTCTGAAAGAACTCCAAACCCTTGCGCTCATAGAGTTACAGATCTGGCCTATCTCAAGTACGATAAGGAAACTGAAGAATCTATACATGTTTCTTTTGGAACAAAACCTTCTGCTGTCCAGCAAGAATAACGTGGAAAAATGTTGGAGTTTTCTTTTGGAAACAAAATATTAGTCTTGGCTTAGCAAGCGAGACAATACACTCCATTTTGTGAAACAAAAACACGTCGTTCATATCGAGCATGTCACAGCCAGCTGACAGGTAACGCTTCCGGAACGTGACAAACTGACACGAGTTCGCACCCACTCTGACAATAACCAGGGAGAGAATATTTTCTGCGCTGAACACGTGGAACACGACAAAAAAAAAAAAAATTCTGGAGACTGCACTATTCATTACTGAGGTTTAAATGAGACCTAAGCTCTGGCTGTTGAGAATACAGCCCAGGTTCTCAATTATTGTGTGGTTAATTATTTTAAAAGTATGAGATCTTAAAATATGTCTAGATCCTGACAGCCTGATAGTAGAGAAAGCACGAGGTAAAAACCCCATCTTTTCACTAACTACATCTATTAAACCTCCTTAGCAGTTGAGAGCTGCTATCACTTCACAAAATACTTGACACGATCACTTGTGCTACCTTTAAGTATATTAAAAAATACCCGTTGTAGGCTCTCCAACAGTTATATACCTCATGCACGTGACATCGGTACCTGTATCCGAGGGCCGAAGGGCATCTGTGTCACACGTGAAAAAGTTCTGATGATCTTGAGCAGACAAATTCATGTCATAGTAGGTAAGAGGCTCCTTTCCAGTCACCCACATGTATCTTTAACAGGAGAAATCTCAGTAAGAATCATTTCTAGTAAATAGCAGTGCTGACACCAAGGGGGTATCTGACTTGCTTAACAATTGAAGCTGGTGCAGAACATTTTAATTAATAAAAGACTGTAGCTATTAAGCAGAAGTTTCAAGTTCTACTGTTCCATCATCTGTACGGATTGTAAAGTTCTAAACTTGAGAAACAGCTTTCTAGGAAGTGGCTTTTCCTACGAAATCACACAAGGAGACTTAAACCATGGTCATATCAGTTAATAAAAGAATCACTGTCTCAACCTCTGAATAAAGTTTTTCTCCTACTTCACACTCAAAAAACCTGACGATGATACAGTAATATTTGCACTCTTGACACTGAAACTGCCAAAGCTCAGATTAGGTGCCTTTGAAACGCAAGACTGGCATCAATCACCCCTGTGATCTTGCAGCTGTCTCCTGATATTACCAGTGCAAGCTCTGTGAAGAACTCATGTGCATGCCCCCAATTAATTTTAAAAACATGTCATAGAAAGTAAGATAATTAATACCTGCTATACTCTGCCCCCCTGAAAAGATTGAGAGGATTTCGCCACACTTTGCACTCTGGAAAGAAAAAAAGTATTTCTTGAACTAAGAGCACAGGAGTGCGCTTTAGAATGGAGCAATGCAAATACAGTTTTACTTTCAAAAGCTGTTTTAATTTTATACAACCTGAGCACAATCATATGTTCTTCTTCATCATAAACCTTTGCTATCCCATAGATATTTTTGCCCCCCAACATTGCTGGGGTACAAAAGCACAGAGTGGAAAGGTTAAATGCTGCCATTTACCCTCATACAGTGTTTATCTTGCACATATTCAAAACAGTAAATATCTAATGTTACTGAAACCTTTTTATCTCTTTATGTATCTATGTTTATTTTATCTATTTATTTATGCAATATATTTTCTAAATCCTATTTTAACAATGAATATGTTAGATTAAAGACACGTTATTATTTAGTTATTTTTGACCATGAGGAACAAAAGGCATTGGTAGATGTAGGCTTTTCTCCAGTTCTTACAAGCACTGGCGCAGAGTCCAAGCCATTCAAAAGCCAGTTCACGTGAACCAGCGGCCTTGAAGCACAAGGAAAACTGCTGGGACAGGAACAATCACCTGGCATGTTCTGCCGGCTCGTCTCGTTGTCCCCAGCAGAGAAAGCTGCTGGGGCTGGGGGGTTGCTCTCTGCGCCACCGATGAGGGGCCTCAAGTGACTCACGGAAACCTGCTCGATGAAGGACGTGCCGTATTTTCGGAAATGCCACCACTCAAATACCTGTCACAGGAGAAAAAATGCACCAGAAATTTCCTTAAGCAGCATAAACATCGGGAGGCGTAGAGCCAACTGTTCACGGCGGGTACACCCCCTTGCAAACGACTATAGGTGGAATTTATCCACATACAAATTAACGTGAATTTTCTGTTTTGGCTTGTCTTGTCCTGCAGGATCCTCACAGAATAGAATACTGGAAAAAAGCAGTACGTTCCTCCCTCCCCAAGCCATCAGGGTAATTTCTAAATCCTTTCTGAAAATGCCTGTAGCGGGAAACTGAGCAGAGAGGCAAGAGCCCCGCGACAGGTGTGGTTTTTTTCATTTCACAAAACTAATCTGAAAGAATAAAGCACCAAATGGACCGTTAAACCAACACGTTCTGCCCTTCAGAAAAGCCCAAAGACAAAAGGCTGAATTAACAACAATTAAGTTCACTTATCAGAAATTTGGGGTCAAAAATATTACCATTTCTCTCTGCGTAATATTACAATTTTCCACCTGCATTTCACAAGTCCACAAGCACTACACCATCATGTCAGCCCTGGAACAAGTTATCTGAGCGTTCTCATCAGCAGGCAGAAAGTGTGATGTTTAGACAAACCATACTCTTCATTAAGAAGCATCGCCACAAACAGTGGCTGCCCAATAACCACTGCTTTCTCTCAAGAGCAAACCAGTGTAACAGACCCATCACAAGAAGAATCCATCTCCTTACAGGACATTCCTCAAATCCTTCAATCAAAACCCAACCAACGTTACAGCAAACAAGTTGTTGTTTCTGCCACATAGATACGACACTTTTATTTTTTTTAATTGTAGCTATGAAAAAAAAAAAAAATCACCTATGAAACAGATTTTGCATATTCTGGTAAATAGGTTTAATTGACAAGAAAAGACTTTTTTTTTTTTTTAGCTTATAATACTGAAAATAAGCATTAAGCCAACAGTTTCGCAGGTAGTGCCGCAGCCGGCAGCGGGGTCAGACGATCCTCACTGCAGAAACAGCCGCGTCAGCAGAAGTGACTGTGCCAGCGTGCCCCATCCGCGGCGTGCACAGTCAGCCCTGTCTGCGAGATGAGTGGAATTCCTGGCTCATTTTCACACCGAGGTTGTTAAGACAGTTACATATGACACACGCACAAAAGCCCCCCAAAAAAATTACCGTGGGAAGCTAAACTCTTGCCTACCTAGCTTAAAAGAGATAAAAGTCTGTGTTTTCTTTACAGAGAGGTCTGTAGATTTTTCACGTGGGTATATTTCTGGTGTACCCATATACACACACGTATACATACAGATGGATGTGGACCGCCTTAAAACAAGCCCAAAACAGGTAACAGTTCTTTTCCTTAGACTCACCCCAACTAGAACACACACGGCAGAAGAGCATGTGCAACACATCAGAGAAGATCCTAAACCGCAAGCTCCTTCCTAGCACAAAGGCACCCTCTAGAGTCTGATCCAAAAAAAGCCGATTGGATTTAACCCTCCTGACAGCATCTTAGAGGTGCTAAAGTTACCTAAAAAAAAAAAATTAATAAAAGTGGACTACTTACAAATATCAGTCCAGATATAAAAGATGAAGTCACTGTAAGAGCAAAGTAGAATTTTGGAGTCAAAGTGCTTAAGAACACAGTCACTGTTAAGAGAAACAAGAACAAACACTTAACAAGGAGAACTGAAAAATATAAATAGGTTTTTATTCAACAACGCCAGATGAATTATGCAAATATATATGATAAAGCCATAGCGACTTTACAGATAACATTACTCTGTCAGAGACTCCTTTCCACGTATTTTCCGTTTGTAACCAACAGTGAATTAGGTTACATACCCACTTTTAAAAATGCAGTGTTCTTAGACAAAGCAGCCGACAGTTCCAGCCGCATCACAGCTGATGAACTGCAACAAGCCAATTTACCGTATTGTTTCATTTTAATCAAAACCAGAAACGTACTGTTTAAACGCAAGCTCCTAATCAGAGGCGACAACACACATTTTCCCCAGGCCTCCCCCTCCTGCTGTTCTCAAGGCAGGGGACGCAGTTTTCTAGCGCTGCTCCCACCGTGGTTTTGAGCCAAACTGCGCATCAGCTTTGAGACCCGGCACCAGCCCGGGCCCGGAGGGAGCACTGGGGGGGACACCGGTGCGGGGCAGCCCGGCCCGGGGGTGACGGCGAGCTCGCCTGCCGCAGCCTCACCCCGGCCCAGGCCTCCGGGGCTGGTGTCAGCGGGGACACGCAGCCGGGGCACGGCCGGCGTTCCCCCGGGATTCGCCTGGGCGCTTCCAGCTGCCCGGCACCGTCCCGGGGCTGCCGAGGCCCAGGCTGCAGCCGCGGGGGAGGCCCCGGACACCGGGCCCTGCCCAGACCCGGAGGCAGCGCACGGGGAGCCCCGGGGCGACGCGCTCGGTGTGTGGCTGCGGGAGGCCCGGGATGCTGCCGGCCCTGCCCTGCCCTGCCCGTCCCGCACAGGTGCCCTCCACCGGCCCGACCGCCTGCAGGACAGGCGGAATCAGCCTCGCCTCGCCCTCAGCCCCCCGGCGCGTCTCACCGGCAGCCAGGCTGTCCCGGAGCCGCAGCGGCACCCGCAGCACCACGTAGAAGAGGCCGAGCCCGGCG
>JAVSBS010005899.1:0-14366 GCA_033124195.1 Coracias cyanogaster
CCCCGGGCGGCCCCGGCAGCCCCCGCCCCCCGGCCCCGACCCCCTCTCGCCCTCCCTTCTTCTCTCCGTCCCTCTCCCCATCCCTCCGTCCCTATCTCCAGCCCCCCCCCCCTCCATCCCTCCCCATTTCCATCTCTCCCTTTCCTCCCTTTCTCCCTCCCTCCTTTTCCCGAGCCTTCTCCCCCTGCCTTCGGCCCTCTCCTTTCCCGCCTCATCCTTCCATCCCTCCATCTCCCCATCTCTTCTCCTCCCTGTCCCTCTCTCCATCCGTCCCTCCTGGGCTTATCCCCACCACCAGCTCCTGACCCTGCCCTGCGGGAGCGGGGGTGGCCACCCCCTCACTGTGCGGGGACACCGCTGTCCCCAGCAGCCTGCACTGCCCGGCACCTGCCACCCCTGGGGATGGGTGGCCCCAGCACCCTCCCCAGCAATCCTGTCCTGCTCCTTGGAAGAAGGGACCGGGACCTGGGGACATCACCGCTGTCACTCCCCCAGCCCTGTCCAGGGGCCCTACCCCTCCTTGGGTTCCCCTTCTCCCAGGACAGAGGGTGTTGAGCACCCACCACCCCTCCTCTCTGAGGGCACAGGGTGCAGGGCAGGACAACGGTGCCTGTGCCCCTGGGTGCAGGGGCAGGGGTGACGCCAGCCGGGCCCTGTCTTTGGTGCGGCCTTGCCCAAGGACCAGCCTGGGGGGAGCCAACGCAGCTGTGGCAGGGGTGCTGCTGGGCCAGGCAGAGGGATGCGATGGGTGAGCGCTTGCACCCTGAGCGTCCCGTGAGGCAGAGGAGCGAGCGTGGCCCTGGGGACACATTGCCCAGGCGTTGTCCCCAGCCTCCCAAGGGGTGAGGAGCCGAGCTGGGGGGTCCCTCGCCTCCGCCGGCCCTCCCAGCGAGAGGGTTTTGCAGAGCAGTGGCTGCCGAGGCGACGCTGCTCCATTTTTGGGGTGGAATGTGCTCAACCTTCCTGCGGGACCCCCAACGGCGTGGGGCCGAGGTCGGAGAAGAGCCCCCCGCGCTGCTGGCGTCACCCCCCACACCTCGCTGGGCACCAGCGGCCTGGAACGGCCCCTGGGCTTTGGCTGGGTGACGTCACGGCCTGGCAGAGTGACGTCACGGCCGAGCAGGGTGACGCCACGTCTCCCTCCCTAACTCCCCGCGGTGTCGTTCCCAGGTCTCGCCGGCAGGTGGCGCCGCTCCTCCGGGCGCCCGTTGTGGGCCCCGGGCTGGAGCCATTGCCCTTTTAAGGAGGAAATCTCGCGAGACGACGCTGCGCGGCGTGCCCTCGCGAGAGCTGGGCGGCGGGCGAAGATGGCGGCGACGCCGGCGGCCGCGGCCGTGCCCGGGGCTCTGGCTCCTGCCACCGAGGGCGCGGAGCCCGCCCCGGACCCTCCCGCCGCGGAGCCTCCGGCCCCGCCAGAACCGGCTGCTTCCGATGCCGAGACCGGGTACGGCCTCCCCTCCCCTCCGCTCCCCGGCCGCGGGGCCGGCGCAGGCCGAGCCCCCCCGGCACCCCCAGCCCTGGAAGCCGTGAGGGCACCGGCGGGCCCGGCCCCCTCTCCCCGGCAGCCCTGGGGCCGGAGTGGGCCCTTCTGCCCCAGCAGCGCCGGGGTGCTCGGGGTGCACGTCCCGTGCTGCCCGGCAGGGCCCGGCCCCGGGGCCAGGCCGCCCCAACCCGCTCCGGTCCTGGCCAGGCCGCTCCGCTCCACATCAGACCCCCGGGACGGGCCGCCCCAGTGTGTGCCAGGAGCTGGGGCCAGGGTGTCCCCGTCCGTGTGAGACTGCCCCTGGACACACGAGGCCCTGGGCTCAGGCTGCGCCCTGCTGCGGCTATGCCAGGGCCAAGGGGAAGGACCCTCTCCAGGCTAATTTCTGCTCTCACAGGGGGGATGCCACCCTCGTCGATGTCACCACAGTTCTGGAGACAGAGTCTGCCAACGGAAAGGACCCTCTGGTAGGTGGCCGCGGGCAGCTGGGGCTCGCTTGGAAAGGCCCTGTCCATGGGGGTGAGTTCTGCGGAGGTAGAGAGCGCCCAGTGCTGGCCGTGCAGCCTCTTGGTGAGGACGCTGCCTGGTCGCTGGAGGCCACAATTTCCTTGTCCCTGCAACAGAGCTGCTCCCGTGGTGGAGCCTGTGTGGATCTGGGAAGACTGGGGATCTGGGACATCCTTCCTCTTGCGGGTAGTTGCAGGCTGAGGTTGAGGCTCATCCTTGGGAGACCTGTTCACAGAAGCCCTCGCCCTTCTCCCATTCAGGTTTTTTTGTTTGTTTCCGCACATTTTCCTTATTTGGTAGCCAACTTGTGGCTTTGCACAGATGACAGGGGAGATGTGAAGGTGTAAGATGGACCCAGGTTGTGTGTGGTGCAGAGTGGTCTTTTTTCAGAAAACGTAATGTTTCTGTTTAAGAAATCAAATCTGGCAATGCCTGATTGTTAGGGCTAGTAAACATCCTTGCATTTCTAAGATTAATGAGTCAGGGATAAGATGAAGGTGTAGAAAGAAGTTGTTGAAAAAACAAAATCTGAACACCTTCCTGTGGTTCTGGCGAGAAGAACTTTCCATCCTGCTGGCTCCAGCTTTGGTTCTTTAAAGAACTGTTTTGGGAATTAAATCGTCACCCATCTGACCAGATTGAACTCCCTGAATCTACAGACCAGTTCCAGCTCACTGGCAGCGTGGCTGTGTTAGGGGAGCAAAATGTATTCCCTCTAAATTCCCCTGTCTCGACTGCGCAAAACTTCTCTCCTGTCGGGTTCAGCCTATGAGCCAGTCCAAGCTTGCTGCTCTGCTCTGTTTGTAGGAAGCTGCCGGGGACAACTCTGAAGCGTTGGATGCTCAGGCAGGCTCAGTGGACGAGGAGAACGGGCGGCAGCTTGGAGAGATCGAGCTGCAGTGCGGGATTTGTACCAAGTGGTTCACAGCGGACACGTTTGGCATCGATACCACGTATGTAACGGCTTCGTGCTGGGCGGGAAACCTCGGGTAGCAAGAATGGATGTATGTGAAGTGTAAATTCCCAAGGACCAGGCCCGTGGACACTTGGAAAATGGTCTGTTATGTAAATAACAAAAGCTGGAGCCCAACACAGCAGGATGTGTTCCTGGTCATACATTTCAACTTTAAAAAAACCTTTGTCAGGCTCAGGACTGTCAGAGCCGCTCTTGGAGGGCTGTAAATGTGGCGTGAGGGGCAGAGGGGCTTCAACGGATACTTTCAGTTGGTGTGAACAAAAAATAAAATCTTCCTGTCGGTGAAAAGTAGACTCGGCTTTCTGTCTAGAGCCTGGGTAGGACCGACCTTGAGCTTATTAAAACGTAACGTTTTCTGCTGTCTTTTATCTCTGAAAAGTACACTAGACTTCCAGTTAAAATTAAGGAGCTCCTTGTCCAGGCCTTCTGGGCTGTTGTCGTCTTATTTTGCTGAATGAATTTCAGGAGTTCTCTTAAAGCAAGAAGGTGACACTTACTTAACTTGCTTATGTTTTTCTCAAGGGCTTCGTGGCTTTTCTCGGTGCCCACAATAAACCTGATTCGATGAAAATTTGATCGTTGAACCTGTGAGATGTTTCTGGTTTTGGAGAGAGAGAGAACAATGAAATTAACCTGAAATAATGAATTTCTTAACCTGATGTTGTGAAGAGTAATTGATGTGTTAACCCGCTGTAGTAAGCGCAGCGTGCACCAGGACTTAGCACTCGCTCTTTTCCAGATCGTGCCTGCCCTTCATGACCAACTACAGCTTCCACTGCAACGTTTGCCATCACAGCGGGAACACTTATTTCTTACGAAAACAAGCAAGTAAGTGTAAAAAAAACCACTCGTTGAAATTCTGTGCAAGATAATCCCTGGAGGCTTCAGTTTCTCTAAAGTCGATGGGAGGGTTCTGTGGAAGCTTTTACAAAATGACCTAAAAATCCCGTGTTAGCACAAGGATGAGCAGCTTTTTCTAAGAATGTTTTGCTGCTTTGCTACTGACTTACTAAGATGGGGAAAATCTTCTGTTCAGCGGGGGCTGCTGTGCTAGGACAGAGCTCGTGCGGGTTTTGCTGCCGCTCCAGGCAGTGTGGGTGCCGTGCTCGGTAATCGCTGTGCACGTGGGGGTGTGTTTGATCCTTCCCGTGAAGTGTAACTCTCGCCCTGGTATGTTTTTGTTTTTAAGATCTCAAGGAAATGTGCCTTAGCGCTCTGGCCAACTTAACGTGGCAGTCGAGGACGCAGGATGAGCACCCGAAAACGATGTTCTCAAAAGATAAGGTCTGGCTGGTACAAAAATTGGGGGGTTTGCGTCAGCTCTGATTTCAGCGGAGGGCAACTTCAAACAAACATTGGCAGCGAGACTTTCAGACCCACACTGCTGAGACTCAATTTTATTTTGTTTTTTACAGGATATTATCCCCTTTATTGATAAATACTGGGAGTGCATGACGACGCGGCAGAGACCTGGGAAGATGACTTGGCCGAATAACATCGTCAAAACTATGGCAAGTGTTTGGAGTTAAATTCACAGAGGGTTTTCTGCAGTTGGTGCCCTTGTCTGACATTGTGTGTGCGTTAACTCGGAGCTAAATGGTGGAGATCCTTGTGCAGTTGGTAGTGATACTACATATTAATAGTACATTCTATGATTTAGACGCTTGCTGATGAACTTGGTATGATCTTAGCCTGCGTAACTTAAACTCCTCCTCTTTTAGTGTAAAGAAAGAGATGTCTTCTTGGTGAAAGAGCATCCGGACCCGGGCAGTAAAGACCCAGAAGAAGATTACCCCAAGTTTGGGCTTGTCGACCAAGTACGTAATTAGAGCTGGAAGGAAGGGGCTCTGGCAGGGGGGACTCTATTTCCTGGTGGCTTCTGCCCAGTCAAGTGAGCAAAGCTCAGGTCCGGGGTGATGGGTTGGAGCTCTCCAGCGCCTGGCGGTGGAGTGCTGAGGAACCGAGTCCATACATCACAGTTTTTATCTCTTTCAGGATCTTGCCAATATTGGTCCTGCGTATGACAACCAGAAACAGAACAACGCTGTGTCCACCAGCGGAAACTTAAACGGCAAGTTCTTTATTCGGGTGGTTTTTGAGTATTTGGGACGGAGCTCCATGGCCGGGCATCTGCGCAGTTACTGCGGCTGAGATGCTGCGGTTGAAGTTGTCGTGTGAGCTGAGGTTCTGCTTCTTGTTGTGTTCCACACGCACATTCAGCCCGTCTCCCTGAGCCCGTGTGTAGAGAGGTTGGTTTTACCTTCTTGGGAGGGTCCAACTTTGCCCTCACGGCAACCAGCTAAAGAGGCTGGCAAGAAAGCGGAGCTTGTCCGTTTTCTTCCGTAATGATTTTAATTTGCCTGCTTGTATGACTCAGTTTCCCTCGCTCTGCCAGCAGCTGGGGCAGGTCTCTATTATTCCTTAGAACCCCGGCTTGTGTTGTCCTGGTGCTCCCTTGGTGGGGTGCTGGCGTTTAACCCCAGCCAGGAACTAACACGGGAACACATTCAGATAATACCTGACGGGGAGTTGGGGCTTTTCAAAACCGGGCTGAAGGTATCCGAGGCTGAGTTGTCTCCATTTCCCGTGCTCGTTGTTTTTTATTTACTTTCCTGGAAGACTGACAAATGTACGGTGCCACTTCTGTTCTTACAGGTGGAGCCTCTCTGGGAGGTGAATATTTACCTTTCAGCTTCTAAACCTTAAGTATTACTGTTTGCAAAGCTTTTTTTGCTCAATTACCGTAGAAGCTAAAGTCGATTAGAAATCAAAAGCGTGCCCTGGTGTGATTGCAGTAACACTTTAATACAAACCAACGATTTCACTTTTTAATCTTCAGCAGTTAGAAGCTTTTAATGATCATATTCTGCCTCACTTGACTGGTTTAAAATTAATTTTTGCTGTGTATGACGTGACCTCCTACTGTTGTAGTGTTAAATCTTAACGCCTAACGAAGCGCTCTGGGTCTGTGAGCTGGTGTGATACTGCGATGGGTCAGGCAAATAACTGATGACAAACGGGCGAGCCTAAATGTTTAGCTGCCCCAAAACCACCACGTGCCGCTGCCACCATGTCATGTCTGTGCAGAATATGGTGTTTATGGTGTTCCTCCAGTGGCCTGAGGCCCTTGTGCCCTGCGGGGAATGCCGGTGATTTGAAAGCTGCTGTATTTTTAGTTATGACACAGTAGGCGGCTTGTAAAGGTGTTTATCTGCAGTACATAAAAATTCTATGGTTTTGCTTGTCAATCAACAGCGATCTCCTTCCAAATAGCTTAACGATAAAACGCAATTACAATTTAATGTGTTAAAACGTGAGATCGGTTGGATTACATTTGACACGAAGCTTTTCCTATGCTACAGTTTTATTTACGAGTAAAAATCGGGCGCTGTGGCAGGAAACGATGCGCTGTCCAATCCTAGTGCTGCTTTGGGTGATACTGAAGAGAAACACCTCAATTGCTTTTCATTTTTCCTCACCTTTAATGTATTTTACTTTATAGATGGGGATTTAACGTTAAGTGCTTCTTGCTTCTGGGTCTGAGTGTCTCTCCCAGCGCCCTGCGATGGTGACTGGGCTGTTGGGTTTTCTGCTACTTTCGCAGAAATAAATGTGAACTGTGACTGGAATCTCCATGAAAGCAAATAATAACGCTTCTGAGGTGGATCCTGATGCTGCTGTCTGTAGATCTTTTTGAGGACAGAAAAGATTCTTAATTCCCACCTTTAAAAGCTTGAGCTTAGCTCGTTTCATTGATAAATCTCACTTGGCTTCCACCCTAAACGGAGACATTTCAGAAGTGGACGAGAAGCTGCACAAAAGTTGTGGATTTTGCTATGCTCGCTTTCAGCAGAGCCTGTTTCACACGTAACTGTAGAAGAAGGTACTTGAGCTCGTGAACCAGTTCTCATTTGGCTGCTTCTGCCCCTTCCTGTGGCGGAGATTCTGTGCTCACGGGCTCTCGCTTTAACAGGCGTTTAACACGCTGCGGTTTCTGTGTCCAGGGGGAATGGCCGCAGGAGGCAGCGGGAAGGGACGGGGAGCGAAGCGCAAGCAGCAGGACGGAGGGACCACGGGAACAGCCAAGAAAACCAGAAGGTAAGAGGGAAGGTGACGTGGGGATGAGCAGCTACAGCAAGGCGTTGTGCGCTGGTCAGAGGGACAGCTTGGCTTTCGATTCCTTAAGCCACCTCCCGCCCGTCTTGGCCCCTGGTAGATCCATTGGGAATGGTGCCACAGCCCTGTGCTGGTGTTAATAAGCCACGCGCAAGAAATTAGTTGAAATAGATGAAAACAGGCTCGTTCTGTGGAGGAGCGTGTGCTCGTGTCACACGGACTCGTGGAAGCCAAGGGCTGCGCAGGCCGCGAGCGCTGCAGGCGCAGCTCCCAGAGCTTGTCCTGGGTTGACTCGGGACCGAACCGTAGCCGCCGTGAGATGCCAACCTCCAGTTGTTGTGTTTACAGCGACCCGTTGTTTTCCGCTCAGCGCTTGCCCCCCCACGGTTACCCCCTGGAGCACCCCTTTAATAAAGACGGGTATCGTTACATCCTGGCTGAGCCCGACCCCCACGCGCCTGACCCGGAGAAACTGGAGCTGGACTGTTGGGCAGGAAAGCCCATCCCTGGGGACCTCTACCGAGCCTGCCTCTACGAACGAGTCCTCCTCGCCCTGCACGACCGAGGTACAACGCTTGCAGGCCGTGAGGGGCACCTCTAACAACCTCACGGTCCCGGTTATTGATGGTTCAGACAGAATCGCTGTAGGAGGTGCCGATGTTAAATCCACCTCGGTCTGTTCGCTTGTCTGTCGCCGTCACCCCGTGTAAGAAATCGCACAGGAACCGCTCCGAGCATCTTCTGTCGTTTCCGCAGCTCCGCAGTTGAAGATTTCTGACGACAGACTGACGGTTGTCGGCGAGAAGGGCTATTCCATGGTACGGGCCTCCCATGGAGTGCGGAAAGGAGCGTGGTACTTCGAGATATCCATGGATGAGATGCCTCCGGACACAGCGGCCAGATTGGGCTGGTCACAGCCGTTAGGTGAAGAATTTATCCGATCGTTCTTAGCAGTGGATTCCAGCGTGTTCCTGTATTTCTTTCCCCAGTAGTTTAGAGCTGAGGAGGGGAGGTGGTGCTCAGCTTGCACGGTTCCTCACTGCTTTTCTGAAGGAGCAGCTCTTTCTGCAGATGATCTAAACTATGCAGAGCTGCAGGACGGGTGGGTCCTTTGTGCTGCTGCGTGCTTGCCCTTGCTTAACCCTGGAGTCCGTGTGTTTGTTAATGGAATATAATCACCATGCAGAACGCAGGGTGGGCCACACAGAGGTGCTCCTGCTCCACCTCGAGGTCCCTCAAGAAACGCTGTTTTCCACAGGGAACCTCCAGGCACCTCTGGGATATGACAAGTTCAGTTACTCCTGGCGCAGCAAAAAGGGAACCAAGTTTCACCAGTCGATAGGGAAACACTATTCATCCGGCTACGGCCAGGGTGACGTGCTGGGGTTTTACATCAGTCTTCCGGAAGACACCGAGACTGCCAAATCGCTGCCTGACACCTACAAAGATAAGGTGAGGTGGGGAGTTCACAGTCAGAGGAGGTGTTGGACTTGTGGATGAGTGGAAAGCAGGTTGCTGCAGCCTCGCTTTTGCTCACTGTGAGGACATCCTTTCCATCCCGCCTCCCGTGGGGAGGGCCAGAGCACTGCAAACAAAACACCCAGAACCACCCCAAGGCTCTGCGAGGGAAGCCTCTGCCAGGGCTGCTGAGGGAGGTTGCCCAGGTCTCCTCTTCTCCTCCTGATTCTCAAATATTTGCGATGTGTGAATCACTCCTGGCATCCCTGTCCCCGAGCAGGGCTCCTGCTGCTCTGCAACGTGTCACTAAAGTTAATAACAGGTTTTCTGGCTCGCTTCTCGAGTGGTTGTTTTCTGGTATTTCAGGCTCTGATCAAATTCAAAAGCTACTTGTACTTTGAAGAGAAGGACTTTGTGGACAAAGCTGAGAAGAGCCTAAAGCAGGCACCTGGAAGCCAGGTAAGGTCAGCGTGGGGAGCTGGGGGCCGCAGAGCCTGCCGAGATGCTCATTTAGTGTGCGTATTTAATGAGCACAGTGGAGGCCGAGCATTAATTCTCTGCTGAAAACAAGAATGCTTTTATTAAAGCAACAACAAGTGTGAGCTTGGCAAACCTTCGCTGGCAGGGTTACTGCTGATGAAACAAGTGTCTGGCCTCAGGTAAAGGGAGCGAAGGTCACTCCGTGGTTCACCAGGAAGGTCAGGGAAGTTAGGAAAAAAATGGAGTAAAACCTTGTTCCTTTTTCTTTTCAGATAATATTCTTCAAGAATGGGGCCAGCCAAGGAGTTGCCTTTAAAGACATCTTTGAAGGAGTTTATTTTCCTGCCATCTCGTTGTACAAGGGCTGCACGGTACGTAAGAGCTTTGCCAGGCGCTGGTTTCACTTGGGGAGCGGGCGAGGCGGGAATTGTTTTAGTGAAGGAGCTGGAGCGATGCTGCTGTTCACTGCGTGATGCAGCTTCATCAAAGCACGGAACAAACGCTGGTTGTTGGTGTGGTCCCACACGGGCTGCGGGTCAGCTTGGGAGCCGGAGGGGATGAGGACTGAAGACTGAGGCATCTTTTTTTGATCTAACGCTGCGTCTTCCACAGGTTTCTATAAACTTTGGGCCGTATTTCAAGTACCCACCTCGAGATATCACTTACCGTCCGGTGAGTAGTAACTGGAGCTTTTTGCCCCTGTTTTGTGACACCTCGTGGTAGTTAAAGGGTGGATGAGTTGGTGTGTGTGGGTGGGTGATTTATACCAAGCCTGTATCTGCCCTCTTCAGGTTTTTGTACTGGGATAGTGTAGCCAAAGGAAATTATTTTAAAATATTTCAGGACAGAAAGCGTAACAAATAACGTAGATAAATTTTAATGGTATAGCAGATGCTCTTTTGTTCCTCTTGACCCATTATAAAATCCCTCTTCTTGCCTCTTTCATCATCAAGAGGCCTGAATTCTCGTTTAAGGGATATTTCCCCCCCAACACTAACATTTTAAGGAGGAAACAGTCCTGCACCTTTGCTCTAGAGCAGGACTGCTCCCTCCTTGTCCTGCCCCGCGCTTCCAGCTGACTGTCCTGGTCCCCTGTGCAGATGAGCGACATGGGCTGGGGCGCTGTGGTGGAACACACGCTGGCAGACGTGCTCTACCACGTGGAGACCGAGGTCGACGGCAGACGGAGCCCGCCCTGGGAGCCGTAACCGAGGGGGGCGGCATCAAGGAACACGAACACGGTGAGGAGCCAGTCCTGTGGGTTTTATTCTAGAGGAACACGCGACGCTGGGAGCGACCAGCCCACGGGCAGCCCCACCGGAGCCAGCGCTTTGTCAAGTCGGCACCTGCTCGGGCGGGTGCTGCTCTCGTGTGTTTTGTGCTATTTCTGGCCATCTTCGGTCACTCCCCTGGTGTAGCTGCTGAAGAACTGTTGAGGTCACGTCTCCTGTGCTGTACCAGGGCTGGGAGGGTCGCTTGGTGGGTGGCAGCAGGCAGGAGTTGGCCCCATCTGCTGCGCGTACGCTTGCAGAAGCCACAGGGACTGGCGGCAAAGAGCCGCCTCCAGCCCCAAGGACGGTGCTGGGCGGAGGCCACCGCACATCCCGCTGAAATGGGGGCCTCTGTCCAAACTCTTTCTCCCCACAAACTGGAAACCAGTTTAAAAATAAAGGCTTTAACTCTTAACTTGTGGTTTGTTGTTGTTTTGTGTTTTTTTTTTTTTTTTTATCTGGCTTGTGAATGAGATTTAAACCCCAAGTAGTGACACTGCGGAGCTCCCGCTCGCCGCGCTGACGGGTTACTCAGTGATCGTCACGGCAGAGCTCGGGCTGAATAAATAATCAGACACTTTGTGTGTGTCTACAGGAAAAATAAATTAGAGCTAATAAGGTTTTTAGGTAAGTGCTGCATCTGTTTGGGGGGAGGGAGGGGACTCAAATTTGAAGGCGGCCTGTGCTTGCCCCCCTGAGCATGTGCTGGGACCTCCCTAATCATTAGCCAAGGCCCTCAACAGTAAACGCCACTAATTAAAGCTTTATTTCCTTATTGAAATGAGCGAGGGAGGTCGCAGGGGCCTGATGGCGCCAGCACACGCTCATTGTGCAAAGACAGGGACAACACGTGGAGGTGCAGTCCTGCACGTGCTGGCCCCTGCGCCCACCCTTACTAATTAGTTTCAAGAAATAAAGCTTTATTTATTGAAAGTACGTATTAATTAGTGGAGCCTGTGATTCAGGGCCTTGGCTAATCAGCACAGGCTGTAATTAGAAGGTGTCTGACTTGCCCCATGCC
Organism: Coracias cyanogaster; assembly: GCA_033124195.1. NCBI lineage: Eukaryota > Metazoa > Chordata > Aves > Coraciiformes > Coraciidae > Coracias > Coracias cyanogaster. The sequence goes on from JAVSBS010005899.1 coordinate 11,313, forward strand.
CAGATTCCCCACTCCGCCCCCGACAAAGCACTACCCCCGGGTCAGGGGCGTCAGCAGCTCCCGGCCCCCGCCCGGGCCAGGCGCTCCCGGAGGTGGTTGGCGAAGTCCACCTGCGTCTGGGACAGGACCTGGTTGATGATGGTCTTCGGCAGCCAGCCCTGGAGAGGAGCAGGGACAGCCCGTGAGCGGAACGTGCCTCGAGTGCAACTCCTGCCTCTACGTATAACGCAAAGTGATGTTTATTGCTCTGAAACGCTGCAAAACTTACCTTCAGGTCGATGCTGAGGAGCCACGTCAGCTTGGTCTGCGAGGGACTGCCGGGCAGCGGGCGCAGGATCATGCACGTGGGGCCGTTCTCAGCTCTGGGAGAGGACAAAGACAAGATGTTAGCGACCAACGTCTGACTTAGCCTCAAAAATCTGGCACGCTTTGTGAATGAGGGGTTCCTCAGCAGTTCCTGCTCCCGAGCCCACGCTAAAGGCCGGCTTGTGACTCTTGACTTTCTCTACAGCCCCAGTTATTGAACGCAGAAGGTTTTTACCTCACAAACCCGTCCTGCTCAGGCATCGGCCCGTATTTCGTGGCCATGCCGGCCAGGACGCAGGTGGAGCCACGTCTCTTGGAGCACCGGACGCTCACAAAGTCCCGCGGGCCAACGATGTTGCCGGGGGGAGCGGCCGCCTTCTCGTGGGTGATCACTGTGTCCTTTCCGATCTTCTGGAGAATCTGGATGGGTTGGAATGAAAACGTTCATTAGAAGTATTTCCTGCAGACATGGTTAAAGCTGGCTTTGATTGCTGTGTGTTCAAATACCAGCTCTTGTGCTTGTAGTGAGAAAGGTTCTGCTGCAGCAGCAACGCAATCCCGGCAGACCAAGCTCTACCTCTGCAGCAGGAAGCAGATGAGATAAAGTCCAGCTTCTCCCCTCCCAAGGAAAAGGTGGAGGAGTCCCTGTGCTCTGGTTGTGGTGGACAAAGCGATTCCTTGGCCCTTCCCCTGCCGCAGCACGTGTATGACCCCACTGAGACCCTGCGCTTCGCTCCCTACCTTGACCTCTTGGACGTTGGGATTCCACTCTCCCATCTGCTCCATGTTGTCCACCAGTTCACTGTACACGGTGTCCAGGGGCTTGTCCACCACCACCTCCAGCCGGAACACCTTGCCTACATCCGGCAGCACCTTGCTCAGCACTTTGTCTCCGTTATCCTGGAGAGGGGAAGGCAGAATGAGCATCACCGCTATCGACAGGAGGACGGGCGCCAGGCTGCGGCACCGCAGAGCACCCACCACCAGCGTCTCTGTCTTCCAGCCGTCCTGGTCCCCAAGGATGCTGAGAGATTTCTGGAGGGCTTCCTCTCCTTGCTTGATGTAAGACATTTCCATCTCACTGAAGGGCTTCTCCTCCAGCCTTGAGCCTGCACGGGACCCAACCAAAGCAGGAGTGAGCGCAGGAACACTGCAAAGCTTTATCTACATCAAAAACACTTAGAATCATAGAATCATTTAGGTCGGAAAAGACCTCTAGGGTTATCGAATCCAACCTTCATCGCAACATCTCCCTGACCACTAGACCATGTCCTAAAGCATGACTTCTACTCATTTTCTGAACACCTCCAGGGATGGCGACTCCACCACCCACCCCCCTGGGCAGCCTGCTCCACTTCTACGTGCCCAGGGGCAGGGGAAGTGAACCCAGTTCCCTCTCCTCGCCTGCCTTCACCGGTCATTTAGCCAAAGCACAGACTCCTCCCGAGCGGGTTTTCCTCCAACCCCTCATCCCAGCCTGTGGTGGTCACCACCCGGCAGAAAGGGGCAGACTCTGTCTGCCGGTCACTTACTGAGCAAGGAGCTTCTCCTGCGGACCTGGTTGATCCAGGTGGCGGGTCCGGGGCTGCGGCAGGCGAGTCTGCTCAGCTCCTGGCTGATGGCCACAGCAGCTTGTCTTCTCAGCCCTGCGAGCAAAGAGCGCATCACTCACCAGGGCCTGCGCTATGTCATTTTTCCCCCCCATTTAAACACACGACACTGAACAAGTCCCTGCCTGTGTCCTCACGGAGGTTCCCACAGGCGCAGAGAGCAGCTGGCTGCCATCGCACGGCTCCGGGACAGGAGCTGCCCTACACCAACCCGGGCTGTGCTCCAGGTCCAAGCAAACGACAGTCATAAAAATAACGAGGAGCAACCACACGGACGACGTAGAAAAACGAAATCCTCGCAGCCGGTGGGTGCGTTACCTGCAGCCACCCTCCCCATTCAGCATGGTCACCCCGCCACCCCCTCGGACCTCAGCTTGGGTTATGGGGATGGTAACACACGAAACCCGTAACGCAACGTGCCATGGGGACGGCATCCCCAAAACCCCCATCCTCCTCCTGCCCATGGAGAGGGGGCTCCCCCAGCCCCCCAGCCCCTCACCGGTCATGTTGCGCAGGTGCCGGTAGGAGATGGCGGCGCAGAGCTTGGACGTGGCGGGCAGCATCTCCCGGGTGTGGACCGAGCCGTGGGCTGTGAGCGGGTGTCTCTGCGGCGAGCACTGCTCTGCCTCGGTCCCCCGGGCGCTCGGCCTTAAGTACGAGGCCGCTGAAGGATGCTGGCTTGTCAGCAGGGAGATAAGAGCCATCACTTACGGCAGGGCCCTGGGGGCCAAGGCCACAGCCGGCTCCTTGCGCATCTGCCGGGGGCCGTGGGTCACCGCCGGCGTGTCCGGCGAGCAGATGGGTGGACGTGTGCTCCTACCCGACACCGGCACGAAGGAGCCCGGCTGGCCCCATCCGCAGGGTAAGAGACTAAGGAGCAGCCTCCCTGCCCAGCTCGAGGGGTGCCGGGGACAAACCCTGCGGCTGCCCCTGCATGGATCATCGGCCATGGAGGACCACGGAAAACAGTCAGTTCTGACAGGCAACATGGATAACGGTGGGTAACGGCAGATGATAACAGAATTGTAGAATCATAGATGCATTTTGGTTGGAAGGTCATCGAGTCCACCCGTTCCCCCAGCGCTGCCAGGGCACCACTAACCCCTGGCCCTCAGCACCACATCTCCACGGCTTGGAA
>JAVSBS010005902.1:0-43717 GCA_033124195.1 Coracias cyanogaster
GTGGAGATGTGGTGCTGAGGGCCAGGGGTTAGTGGTGCCCTGGCAGTGCTGGGGGAACGGTTGGACTCAATGAGCTTAAAGGTCCCTTCCAACCATTCTATGATTCTGTAATTATGCAGCAGTAAATAAATCCCTAGTGCTAAAGCAGTGCAGCTTCTTGGACAAATGCAGTAATGGGACAGATGGTGTGCTCAAGTGGTTGTTTGCAGCTCCTGTGTGCAGGGACGAAGTGCTTCACCAAGACAAAAGCAGGTTCTCCTCCCCTGCCAGCCTTGCCAGACACGCCAGCCCAGTGCCGGCAGAGCAGGCATGGCAGCGGTGCCTCTGGAGGATGGTTTGTTGGTTACTTTTAGCATTGTTGCTGCGTCCCCCCACTGTGACAAGTGTGGTTATTCTGACATAACTGTTGGCCTGGCAGTAACCGCTCTCGCCAGCTGTGGGACACCAGAGCCAGCTGCAGGAGGAGAGGCTGGGTGACTCAGGGACTCACGCGCTGGAAGAGGCTCCTGCCCTTGTCCCTTTCCTGCCACTTTGGCTGGGGCTGTGTCAGCCTGGAGGGAGACCAGGCTGTTATGCCAACCCGACCTGCGGATGTGCGGCTGGTCGAGTCATCACCTGAGTTGCCATTACTTCATTATCATCAGCACTGGGCTTTTTATGTGCTTATTATGGTTGCTCCAAATTGTTATCAGCAAAAATCGGACCTTGTTCACAGGAGAGGAGAAATATCTAAGGCTGTCAAAACTCATGGGGAATGGTGAAAAGAATGGTTTTGTTTAATATCTGCAAAAGCTCCATGGAGAGCGGGCTCGGTTCTGGACGTGTGCTGCAGGGAGGACAGTGACCAACTGTCTGGACAGTGTACCAACCTCTCTGTACCAACCAGGAGCAGACAAGAAGTCCTGGCATTGGTCTGGATCAAGTGAGACTTGGATCAATCTTTGGAAAAAGTTTCCAATTATAAGAGGACTTAAATCCTGGAACAAATTCTCCATAAAGGAGTCGCTGCCTTTGCAGGGGTAGGGATGACAAAAAGACACATCAGAACAATGTCTGCCAGGAATCACCTAATTGTGACTGAGGAGGTGACTTGTTTGGATCTCCTCCAGTCCCCAGTATTTTATGGTAATTTTTCCGTGGATCTGTGTGGTAGGTGCACGTGGCAAAACTCGCCAGCTTGGGAACGTCTGCCAGAGATGAGCGGCCACCTCACAGCTGAGGTTACCCGAGTTCCTTCTTGATCCACAAAGAAGCTTTGGCCAAGTCCCACTGGTCGCTCGGCATACTCAGGGTGGGCAGCAGAGAGCATCTTGAGCCCAATCCTCTTTCTGGCTGCTTCTTTTGCAAACAACGGTGGCACCAGTGTCTGCAGGATCCCGGAGAGGGGCTACACACACCTGCCACATCCTGCCACAATGAAAGATGCGAGTTTTTGGTTTACTTTTGTCCATTCACACTCTGACCTCTCATGAGACTGTTGCTGCCCTGCAGATAACCCATGAGTCAGGAAATGGCTGATGGGGAGAGGGGAAAACAACTAAAAAGCATTTGGAGACCCAAATAATGTTGCTGGTGGGCACACAGCAATCTCTGGTTGCTGCTGAGAGTAAGCCAGAGGGTTCTGGTGCACATCCCACCCTCCACGGACCTGTGCTGCTCTGTGTGATGGTCGTGGGTACGATCCTGCTCTGTGGGATCGGAGTCGTGGAGCTGGAACAGGACCTGCAGAATCATCTCTCTGAGGCCTTTATTTCAGTAGAGAAATGTGCTTGTCAGGCATTCTCTGTCATGAGTTCCCTCGATGTTAACCAAGATGATGGTCTCCTAAAATGGAAACATGCCAGAACGGTGGCGTTGCTCCCAAGAGGAGGAGCTGCAGAGCGCTCCGCTGTGGCAGCCCCGGGGTTGGAAGGAGCCCTGCAGTTCTGCAAGTTCTTCCGGATGGTTTTCCGGGTATGTGGAAGGGAGTCAGCGCTGCCGACACTGGCAGGACGGCACCAGTTGCTCTCTGGGGTGTCCTGCTCGGCAGTGATTAACATTGACAGCAACGCCTGATAAGCACCAGGCCGTCGGGTTAAGCCGTGGGGCTGCGAGGTGTGGGGCACCGGATCTTCAACAGACATGGGAGGTTCGCATGGAAATTGCATCCAAATTGAGTCATGGCCACGAGGAGAAGACTAAACCTGTACTTAGAGCATATTTCTTCCCATTAGCCCTCTTCCCACACAGGTTTGGCAGAACGGAGCTGTGCACCTTCCTGCTCCTAAGTCGTCACTGCTCCTGCATCGCTTTGACGTGGCTTGGAGGAAAACTCCTGGAGCAGGATTTTGCCTCTTCAGTCTTTGTATCATGTGGCACTTGCTTAAAATTGTAGAAATAACGTTGAGCTCAAACCAATTACTTTCACTTGCCCCGCAGTGGCAGATTTAAACTTTTCTTTTGATCCAGCCAGGCTGATCCTGGCCAGACTTGACCTTAAGTTCTCCTATAATATTGATGGCACTTTGGCTTGGGTGCAACTTGGGAAGAAATAATTAAATAGGGAAGGAAAAAGTTGCAAAATCAGATTCTGGCTATCAGTCCTGTGTGAACTGAGAATAACTGAAGTGGGTTAGCACTCACATCATTGAAGGTACTGCTTAATCTGTTATCTCAAACGTATTAAATAAGACCTTAAACTGAAATCAGATGCAGAGAAAAGGGAAGTGGACGTGGCAATGCATCTAAATGTTCATTTACTCTCATGTGGGTCTCTGGATAAGGCCAGCAGTTTGGACCTGGGGTTTGAAGGCAGATTCACATGCTCTCCTTGCCTTGGGTGAGATCTTGTCCTTGAAATCCTGAGACTTTTCCCTCCAGAGAGCTCCATTTCTTTGGGGGATGGTGTTAATTTGCTGAGGAGACTCTGAGCTTGCTCATTTGGATGCCAAAACTCAGTGATTTACATTAGTAACATGGAAGGAGCTGGAGCACGCTGCTCATGAACGGAGCAAGCAAACGAAACATGGGATTTAGAGACATACCCAAATGAAGCCGTATTTCGCATATACGTTCACGGAGCATGCAAAAAATGTCTTGTGTGTGGCACAGCAGCCTCGGGAGCAAACGGCATTTGTGTGTGGAAGGAAGGAGCTCCCCGCGCTGCTGCCTGGGTGGGTGCTCATCCCCTGCGCCCGTTTCAGCTGGGGCTGAGGGCAGAGCCCAGTTTGGGGGCAGATCCCGTCCTCGGGGCAGTGCCAGTGGCCGCTGCTGCTGCTAAAAGTTGCTCACAGTTTCCCGAAGATCTTTCTGGGAGTGCTGCGGCTGCTGCGGTCTGCCGGGATATGCGCGTCTCAGAGGAGAGCTCTCGTCTTTAAACCTGCACCAGGTTTTGCACCGCATTTATTCCTGGTGCTTTTTAAATACGTCCATTCACCAAAGTGGAGACCTGCGCCCCGCGTGCGGCGTTCCCATGGGATGGTGGCAGCCGGGGCTGCCTCTGGGCTGGTGCTTCCCTTCCCTGCAGCTAACTGGGACTGTCCTTCCAAATCCCGTTCACCAAAGATGGGTGCTCGAGGTCTGTTGCTTCACACAGGTCCGAGAATGCTCTCGGGAAGTAGGTGATGCCCCAGCAGAGCTGGTGGCAGGACCAGCGCTGTCTGAAGGATCCCAGACCCCGGTGTGGGGACATGCCCAAATGTACTGCCAGGAAGGGAGCCGCTCCCTGACTTTTCCCACCTGTCACTGCAGGGAGGCACCGGCAGCATCCTGCACGCTGGGGCTCCCGGAGGAGGGTTGGTCCCTGGGTGCTGCTGGGTGGCCGTGGTGGAGGGGTCGGTCGCAGACCCCAGCAAGTGGTGGGGGGGTTCCTGTCAGGAACAGCAGTGAAGAACCCTGCTCCTGGTCCCTGTCCTGTCCTCTCTGCGTGCAGCCAGCTCTGGATCCTGCTCCTGCCCGGGCTGTGGGTGGAGAAAGGGAGCTGTAGTGGCTCTTTAGAAAACAGAATTACAGTTAAACGTGGGAGGTTCCTACAAGTCACCTGTGAGCTGCTTCCTCCCATTCCCGACCCTGGGAGGAACTTTAAATTGCTGCCCGGCTCAGCTGCGGCCACAGGCTCGGGCAGCATGACGGCGAGAGGCATCTTCCTGCTGGGGCTCCTCGCCCTGTGGGCAGAGCTGGAGGCAGCACCCACCACAGGCAAGTATGGGGTGGGTGCTGGAAACGCCCGCCTCTCTAGAGTTAGAGGATATTTTCCATATTTTCATAGAATCATGGAACGGTTTGGGTTGGAAGGGACGTTTAAAGGTCACCTAGTCCCACCCCTGCTGGGAACAGGGACATCTGCAACTAGAGCAGTGGTGATGATCACGTTCATGTAAATGTCTGTCTTAATCCTTGTGTTTATTGAAGCTTTCTGTGAAGAGCTTTTGAGGTGTAGTCCTTGCTTAAATTTTGTCATCTTTGAGTTTGGCGAAACTCCTGCAAGGGACTCAGGCAGCGGTGGTACCAGCACACGGGTGTAGGGATGCTCGGAGGAGGTTTGTCCACCCAGCTAGTGACCAGGACAAGGACCAGTGGAAACATCAGTCTGGCCAGAGCGCTGGGCTGCGCAGGGGACTGGGACAGGCTGGACCGGACCCAGACTGGGCTGCCTGGGGGGTTGGGATGGTCCTTCCTGGCAGAGCAGCTTCCATCTGCAGGGCTGGGACCCCCGGGCTGAGCTCTGCCGCCCACCCAGCGTTCAGGTGTCTCCCTGCCAGGAGCCCTCCGAAAGCGGCAGTTCCCCCCAGGCAGGAGCCACTCGGGAAGGAGGGAAATTCTCAAAGAGCAGTATTTTTCCTTCTCATATTTTTTTCTTGGAAAAGATGGCCAAGTTTCCAAGAAGTGCAAAGGGCATTTCTGAATGAGCTGTGAAGTGACTTTGAGAGCAGTGTTGGCAATTCTTCGCCCCCCGCTTCTTTCCGAGTGCTCCTGCCCGTGTTTCCAGCCACGCTGTTCTAGCCTAAAGCTCCGACTCGGGGCAGGAGCGGCTCCTGTGTGGCAGGAGCCAGGTTTGCTGCTGCTCCGTTACGGGACACTGGGGCCATCGCACGCTGATGGAAGTGTGTTGGCAGAAATGTCATTGCTTTCCAAATGTCCTCTAGAAACGTGGGTTTCTTTTGATCTGTTTCCAGGCTGGTTTTAAGCCTGACAATATAACCCACCTTTTGGTGGTGCCTCCGTTGCCAGCGTGCAGGTCCAATTCCATGTCTCAGAGCGATGCCAAGGGGCCAGAGCTGTCTGTGGGGAGCTGCTGAGCGGGATCCTCTGCTGCTGCTCCGCAGCAGAGCGCAGGGACCCACTTCCTAAGCAGGCTCAGCGGTGTCCCTGTGCCCTGGTGAAACGGCATGTGCCACCTTTGTGTTTGTTTTGCTAAGGAGTCACTGCAATCACACACACGTACTTTTTTTGCCTTTCCTCCAAGCCCTGCCCCGGCTCCTCACACCCTGCACCCGCAGTCACCCAACGGCTGCCCATGGGGGGGACTCGGGGAGCCGCAGGAGCGGCCGGCGGGAGCCTGGTGCTTTGGGGCTACTGGCAGAAGCCGCAGGGGGAGCGAGGTGGGGATGAGCCTGGGCAATGTGGGGCTTGCGGCGGGTGTTGGGCTGGGCTGCGGCATGGTGCCATCGCTCCCTGGTGCAGCCGGAGCCGCGGGCGGCTGCTGGCACCGGTGCAGAGACACCCAGGAGGGCCTGGGCAGGCTGTGGCTCCCACAGAGGCTCCTCTGCAGGTGGTGAGGGCCCCTTGGGCACCGGCTCTGCCGTGACACCAGCATGTGCTGGAGGGCACTGGTGTGGCCCCGGGTGCTGTGTCACCCCAGCTGTGCCAGCAGAGCCCTGAAAACCCACCAGGAAAAGCTGCGGGGGAGAAGGCAGCCCCGTGGCACCGCTGCTGCGAGCGCGGCGAGCATCCTGCCCTCGATGCCTCGACTCAGCATCGGAGTGCCAGGCTTTAGACCCTGAGCCGTTGCGGCGCAGAGCCCTGCGGGCTTTGCTTGGCCGGGAGCCCTGCGCGGTAACACAAGGTGCCGGTCGGTGAGAGCCGCGGGTGGGAGCTGCGGGTGGGAGTTGTGGGTGCGAGGGCAGCGCAGGTCCCGCGCCCTGGGGCTGACGCTGCTCCTTTCTGCTCCCTTCCAGGGCTCCCCGGAGCAGCCCCAGCCAGGCGGCCGCAGCCAGGGCAGCGCGGGTGCACTCTGCCAGGGAAGAGCCCTTTGCCTGGGAAAGAGCCCAGCGCAGTGCCCAGTCCACAGCCCCCTGGCAGGATCACCCCGGAGCTGGGTGCGGAGCGGGTGGGTAAGGACCAGCACCTGCCCACGTCTGAGCCGGTGGCTGCTGCAACAACACCTGCATCGGGGAAGAAGCCGGTGACCAAGGAGGGGCCTGCGGCAGGGAGCAAGCCAGCCCTGGCCGGGAAGCTGGACACTGAGAAGAAACCCAGTTCAGGGAAGAAACCAGCATGTGGGGGGAAGACTGGGACTGAGGAAAAGCCAGAGGTTGTAGGAAAGCCGGGGACTGGAGTGAAGCCAGCAACTGGTGGGAAGCCGGAGACTGGAGGGAAGCTGGAGGCAGGGGAGAAACCTGTGCTTGGGGAAAAGCCGGAGGCTGGCGGGAAGCCGGAGAGTGAGGAGAAGCCTGAGGCAGGAAAGAAGCCTGAGTCTGACAAGGGTGACAGTGGGGAAGATGATGACGATGATGACGATGATGATGACGATGATGACGATGATGATGACAATGATAACGACAATGATGATGATGATAAAAATGAGCATGGTGATGGCAATGATGATAGTTATGATGACGGCAATGATGATGGTGATGACAATGGCAACGACAATGGTGACAATGACGGTGACGACAATGGGGATGATGATGACAATGATGATGATGACGACTATGGAGATGATGATGGTGATGGTGATGACGATGATGACAGTGATGATGATTTTGGTGGGGACGGCAATGATGCTTAGTGACCAATGCTGCAGAGTGTGCGAGGAGCTTGTGGGGCGAGCAGAGCCCATGGTGGGTGGGCACAGGGGTGGCCACCTCTGGCCTCCTCCTCTGCCTCACTCTGCCAGAGCCAGTCCCTGGCACCAATGGCGTTTTGGGCATGACCCTCTCTTTCCTAATAAACCCCACACTGGTCCACCAGCCTGGTGTGACAAGCTGTCCCTGGTCGGCGCCTGGCAGCCCATCCAGCCATTTGCACAGTGACATGACTGTTCTCTGTGGAAGAGCCATAGGGAGAGCCCCAACCGGGGCATCTCTGGGCCAGGAGAAACCTCCCTGTGGGCTGTCCCACTCGGCCCCTTGAAGCTCCCTGGGACCAGCTGCTCCATGGCCAAGGTCCCCTGGCGCCCTCTGAAAGCAGCTGCTGCAGCAGGGCTTGGCCAGGAGCCACCTGGACACGGCCACCCACAGGTCCCGGATCTGGTGGTTTGCTGGGGTGCCAGGAGCTCGTGTGCCCCTTGGAGCCTCACCTGTGCCTGCCGTGCCATGCCAGCAGTGGGGTCAGGAGCTGGGGGACCGCAGCAGTGCAGGACACGAGGGGCATCCTCAGCTGGCCCTGGAGAGCTTGGGGCAGCCCTGGCACACGCCCGCTGTGGAGCTGCACCAAGGCAAAGCTGGGCATAGCTGTGCTGCCGTGGCCCTGGGGCAACCCCAGCTCCTCCCCAGGGGCATGGTGGGGTCCTGCTGGGCATCTGCTCCCAGGGGAATCTCCGGGAATAGGAATGAGCCTGGTGCTGGCACGGATGGATGAACCCAGGGAGTGTGGGTAGGGCTTGTGCGCACGTCCCCAGGGACATGCCAGTGGCACAGCCCCTGCCTGGGACCCATCCCTCCTGCCGGGGCTGGAGGTCCCATGGATGCTTGCAAGGTCTCTCCAGGAGACTGATACAACAGGAGCTAGCCAGTGTTCATCACAGAGTGGGTTCCCGGGAGGTGGGGGGGCGTGGGGACCCCCGTGCTCAGTACAGAGGTGAGGGCAAGGGGATGGAGATGGGATCAGGGGGTGAGCGCTTATCCAGCACCCTTATCCAGCAGCTGGTGAGTCCCTCCACTGCCAGCTGTCCAGCTGCCCATCTGTCTGGCACAGGGTGGCTGCACACGCTGGGTCCTCGGTCCGGGTCCGGGGGGGTTAGGTGAATCCTGGGGAGAGATGGGAGTAGCCACATTCCAAACCCTCGCTCAGACCATGCTGGAGCACAGCCGTCAGCCCTGCCACAGGATCCTGGGACAAGGGCTCTGGAGACACTGGGCACCCCTCCCTGGGGAGCTGTGAGGGTTTCATTGGTCACTTCTGCAAATCCTGTGGCAGCGTTGTCCTGCCAGCTTCTCATGCCAACCCCATGCCTGCCTTGTGCCTGTTCTGTACCCACCCTGTGCCCACCCCATGCCCACTCTGTGCTCACCTGTGGACACCAGCCGTGCCCAGGGGCAGCAGAGCCCCAGGAGCAGGAGCAGTGGCAGCAGACGCATGGCACAGAGCGGGCAGCGTGGTGGCTGCTGGGCTCGGCACAGGTTTAAATCCTCCCGGGGCTGGAGGTTGGTCCCAGTGACCTGGTCTGTGCCCCAGTGCCTGGCACACTCCATCCAAGCGTGAACCCTCCTATCCCCTCCATCCCATGGGACAAGCCACGTGCAGCGGCACAAAGGTGCTGCTTGGTGTGAGGGTCTGTGCAGCCCTAAGAGCTGTGCCATGCTGTGCATGCCATGACATACGGTGGCATGAGGCAAGAGCAGCTTCTCACTGCAGGGGACAGGTACAGGTCAAGTGGCAGCAAAAGGTTCTGGGGGACCCTGGTGTGGGGGTGGCCCTGCTGAGGCAGTGGAGGTGGGTCCCAGCCGGGCGCTGTGGAACAGCCCGTGGTGCCCTGGCAGCACTCTGGGCATTGTTCTGCCTACGGGAACAATTGCTGGCTCCTGAGGGACGTCCTGTGACCAGACACGGTCCACAGCCCTGCACTGCCACCAGCCCCTCGGCCCTGCACCTCCTGGCCAGTGCCCACCCGGCCCCATGCCTTGGGGTGACAGCCGGGCACCAAGACGGGCTGGGGAGTCCAGGGCCCTGGTGCCGCAGGCAGGGAGCTGGGGTCTGTGTGGGGGCTCTCCCCGGGCACTGGCCCTGTGGGGCTGTAGCACTGGGTCCAGTGTCCCCACCAGAGCTGAAGCAGGGGCCCAGGTTCCTGTCCTGCAGTGCCAGGGCTGCCCCACACCTCCCGCTCCCTTCTATGGGGCTGGGGGGACCAGCCACCCTGGTCTCTGCGGCCACCCACTGCCAGGGGCTCCAGGCACGGATCTGCACTAGCACTGTCTCTTGGAGGGACACAGCCCTTCCTGGGGTCTGCCCGCGCTTCCCACCCGCCGCTCGGCCTGTGCCCAGAGCTCCGGTGGTGATCACTCAGGCCCTGGCTCTCCTGGGGCACCGAAGCTGCCTCAGCCCGGTGCCGGGGGTATCGGCAAATGTGCCCGTCCCCGGGGCTGCACTGTGCCTGCACTGCGCGGGGCTGCTGGTGGGTCTGCTGTGCCACATCACGAGGATGGCGGCACTGGCACTGCCGGGGCTTTCTCTGCCAGCTCCTTCTGGCAGCGTCATCCCTGGAGAGGCCAGAGGGTTCCGGCAGGTTCCGGCATGTGCGTGCGTGTGTGCGTGTGCGAGCCCTGCCGGCTGGGCGTGGGCACGTGTCTGCGTGTGCATGCGTGTGTGGTCCACGCTGCATGTGCCACCTGCACCATGCATGCCTGTGTGTGCCCATTTGCAGTCCAGGCTGGCTGGGTGGCACCACGTGCTTGCCAGCAGCTGGCTGCCTGGGGACCCTCGCCCACTGGTGTGTCCCCATGTGCAGGACGGGCATCCCAGGAGCACACAGAGCAGTGGGGAGCAGTGGCTGCACCGTGCCGGGGTGTCCCTGTCCCTGGGTGGGCAGCAGGGACAGTGCCCAGCCTGTTTCAGCCCTGGGAAGTGTAGTTCCCAGCTCTGTTTGGAGCCAGCCAAGACACACCGTGGCTGGGGGGACCTGCTCTGCCCCTTGGCTCCCCCAGCACCTCTCCTGCCGTGCACCCTGTTCTGGGCAGGAGCGTCATCCTGGAGGCACAGCACCGTCTCTGTCCCTGTGCCCCTGGGTGCCTGCCCTGGGAGGTGCCCCATTCCTTGGTGCTCCATGGGCCAGGCTGCCGTGGTCGCTGTTTCTGCTGCGGTGGAGGTCTGGTGGTGATGGTGGAGGTCTGGCTGGTGGCTGTGCCCTGCGGGGCTGTGCCCATCGCTCAGGCTGCTCATGCCTGGCCATGGGAGCTGGACACGGTGAGAGGGCAGGGGTCACCGATGACACAGGGTCACCGACACGGGGTTACTGACACAGTTACCCACATGGTCACCTGCAGGCTGTGGTTTTCTGTTGTGTGCCAGCCCAGTATCTACCTGGAAGCAGCCCTCCCTTCACCCCTGTGGTGCCCCAAACCCCAGCACCCCTGGGACTGGCTCCATGTTGGCCTCAGTGTCTGCCCAGCTCAGCTGTGGTGTTCCCAGTGGTGCAGGGCCTGCTCTGGAGGATGATGACGGTCCTTACAGTGATCACCCGGGTGGCTGAGATACCACAGAGAGATAGCAGGGAAAAATGTAGCCCTGGTGGATTTTGGCACCGTGGCCCTGCCCTCCTGCGGGCTGCAGGGCTGGGAGTTTCGGTGCCACCAGAAATGTCCTGGACAGCTCAAGGCTGTGGGAGATGCACCAAGGGCATCCGCTGAGCTGCAGCCCCGGGACCACCATGGTGCCTGTGCCAAGGTCCCTTTCCCACCACCCACACTGACCATGGGGCCACCGGCCTGTCGCCTGGGCTTCGCTCCTGCCATGCTCTGGCTTTGCCACCTCACCTCACTGTGTCCCATGCCGGGGACACTGCTGATGGCTCCGTCCCAGAGGCAGGGAAAGCTGCGGTGGGGCGCGGGCAGGTCATGGCACCTCCCTCACACCCCACCCTGAGCCCGACTTTCCTGGCCTCTCCCCACAGAGCTTTCCTCGCCCTCCACTTCCCCCTTGGGACAGTAATTACGGCAGTAATTAGGAAGACAATTACTCCTGCTGGATGGGAACAGCTTAATCTGTTTCTCCCTCCTTTTGGCAGGTTTCACCCCACGCCCGCCCACGGGTGCTGGCAGGATGCCGGGGACCCGCCTCACGCCCAGCCCAGCACTGGGAGCCCTGCGTAGCTGGGGGTCCGGACCCCCGGCTGGAAGCTGGGCAGGCTGAGAGCCGTGTCCCATCCCCAGGGAATGCCCCTTGCACTGGCACAGTGCGGCTGCCAGACCCTGACCCACTGCCGGGAGCAGGGGGCTGCTGGGGGCACCGGGAGCGGATGGAAGGGGTGGCCCCATGCAGGAGAGGGTGATGAGGAGTGTGGCAAAGGGCCAGTGGTGCCCACAGGGTGGGAAGGGATGGAAGCATCTCAATCCTGTGGGATCTCCTGTCTACAGCACTGGTGGCTGGCAGGTGAGGTGGTACCCACAGCTCAGCACCGTGTGTGGGGACCATCCTGCCCAGAATGTTCTCCATCAACCGGAGAGGAGAAGGGGAGAAGGGGCATGTCCCCTGCACTGCTCTCATACAGCCTTTCCCTGAGGATCTGCATGGCCGGGAGAGCCAGGAGAGCAGTGCCATGGTGTGTGGTGCCCCAGACGCTTCCCCAGCTGATGGCGGTGCCAGAGCCAGCACTGGCATGGCACTGCCACACTCGCTGGCAGCAGAGGCCAGCACCAACCTCCCCCTGCCTGTCCCCATCACTGGCTTGTCCCCAGTAGGCTGCGGGCTGGCACCAGCGGTGCCCCTAGCCTGGGTACACTGCTGCCGCCCGGCCGAGCTCCCCGAGGGCCTTGCCGGGGCAGCTGTCCCGTCCTACCGGTCCCCCCGGCTCGAGGGCTGTGGCCGGGATGCTGCTGGAGAGGCCGGGCCCTGCCTGGGTGCGGCTCGTTACCCGCATGGCAGGAATTAGCCGGGCTCGGGCGCCAGCCCCGCTCCCTCTGCCCCGCCTGCACACCTTAAATCCCAGCCCGCCGCACCCACGGCCCAGACCTGGCTGCCCAGGGCACCATGGAGCTGCTGCCTGGCCACCTCCTGCTGCTCCTCGCAGCGCTGCTCCCCCTCGCCGCACGGTCCGGGCCGGCCTCGCGCCCGGCTGGACGAGAGGAACCAGCGACGGGTGAGTGCGCCTGGGCCATGTCCCGGGGTCAGTGATGCTCCAGGTGCCGCTGCCGGGCACCCATGGGGGCACAGGGCTGTCGGCGATCAGGGTCTGGCTCTGGGGTGCTGGGGGGCAGCTCAGCCCCTCGTGCTGTGGCCCTCCCCAACCTCCAGGCCACTGTGTCCTGCAGCGAAGCCCGGGTACTGCTACCACATCCCGGAGGTGGAGGACCCGCTGGACGAGGACTGTGGTGCCTGCCACAGGGACGCCTCCTGCTCCCGCTGCACCGACGATGCCAGCTGCCCCGGTGCCACCAAGTGCTGCCCCAGCAAGTGTGGCTACACGTGCCAGGAGCCGGTGCTGGGTGAGGGCTTGGTGCCATGGCGGTGGGGCTCTGAGTGGCGGTGTGGTGAGCGCAGGGGTGGGTGACAGGAGGGGTGAGGCAAGAAAACCGGGAAGGGGGTTCCCTGGGATGCCCCCGAGCCCTTGCTGGGTTCTGCAGCCCCTGGGGGCACCACGCTGTGCAGGGAGGGAGCACCCGGGCTGCTGGTGTGTGGGGCTGTGGGGCAGGAGGGCACAGAGCCGGCTGTGACGGGAAGGGTTCGGCAGTGAGTGGGGACTAGAGCTGTGCAGACTTCTCTGGAGGCTCCAGGAACGCTGAGCCTGGCGACTTCCCCATCCCACCACTGGCTCAGCCCGTCCCCCTCGGACCTCGCAGACTTCTGCTACCTGCCCTCCGTCTGTGGGAACTGCAAGGCCCTTTTCCGCCGGTTCTTCTTCAATGCCTCCAGTCAGCAGTGTGAGGAGTTCATCTATGGCGGCTGCGGCGGCAACAGGAACAACTTTGAGACCAAGGGCGAGTGCTTCCAGGCCTGCTCCCACATCGGTAACTAGCCGTGTGCCGTGTGCTGTGTGCCGTGGCCGGTGGCTGCTCCTGCCCCAGGCGATGCCGCCTCACACCTGACCCCTCATCTCTCAGTTCCAGGTGCCCGATAGCTCTGGCCTGGGGAGCACAGTGGCCTCTGCCTGGCTCCTGCCTCCGGGAAGCTGCTGCTGCGGCCACATCCCTGTCCCCGCAGGGCTGGGGGTGACGTGCTGCTGCCCGGGGTGGCCATGCCAGGGGCTGTGGCTCACCTCGGGATGCTCACTTGCCCGAGGGCAGGGATCTGTGCCCGCAGCACGTGGCTGCTCCCTCCTGTGCCATGGTGCTCCCCGGAGGGGCCCGGCTCTCCCCTGGGGCTGTGACACCTCAATACAAGGACAAGTCCTTGGATGAGCACGTCTGGGTCTTGTCCTTCCTGCCTGCATGGGCAGGAGCAGGCAGTGTCCGTCCCTCGGGGCCGCCCTCCTTGCTGGGACTGGGTGACGGGTGCCTTCAGCAGCACCCCATGGCAGCCCCAGTGCTCGCCCCGGCCGTCACCCAGCAGCTCCCGCTGCCTCCGGATGGGCTCCCAGCCCGGCTCTGCCCTCAAGCTGCTGACGTGACCTGGCTGGGAGCTAAAGCAACCTAATGGAGAAGGAACAGCCCTGCCTCGATGGATGCCCAGGGTAGTGCCCATCCCACAGCCTGCGCCAGACCTGGGTCTGTGCCTGCACCGCTTCGCTGGCCCTGTGGCACTGACCCCAGCGTGGGCTGAGCCCCAGCCCTGGCAGGACCAGCCCTTCCCTGGTGAGACCCACATCTCTTCCCTGGCGAGACCCAGGCGATGCCAAGGCTGCCCCAGGAGCCCGAGGGGCTGTCTCAGGGCCTGGCAGGGCCAGCCTGCTGCTGCTGAGATTGGGATGGCTGGAGGTGGCCAGGCACATGCTTTATTGCTGGAAGTGGTGAGGAGGGGACAGGCGAACTGGGGCCCATGACTGCCCCATGTCCCCTAACGAAGGGGTCTTCCTGCCGTGGAGGAGCCGCTCTCCCATCACACAATGTCTGAAAAGAAGGAGGACATGCTTTTAGGGAGCCCCAAGGCTGCAGGGATGAGGGGCTGGCAGCCAGGCTTGCAGCTGAGCATGGCTGGCTCTGGCGAGAGCTTCATCCTGCTCCATGTCCCTTTGGGTCCCCTTGCCCTGAAAGTGGATCTGTGCCGGGAGCAGAGCGATGGGGCAGCAGCAGGAGCTGGCCCTGTGGCGATGCTGAGCTGGCAGCGTGCTGAGGGCTGTGCCCTTCGTGCGGGTCTGGCTGGCACCCTGTCTGCCCTGGTGCCAGCCCCGGCTTGGCGGCCCTGGGGTCCCCTTACCACTGGGCACCCGTGTGCAGACGTGGCCGCAGCCGTTGCTGCAGCACTTGTGGCCCCAGGGACACTCCTCGTCAAAGCTGCACAGGTCCACGCACGTCCCGCGGCCCCTCGGCACGGGGCACACTCCTGCTCGGCCTGCAAGGCACAGCACCGTGCCGTGGGGCACCCGGCTGGCAGGCACCGTGGGGTGCTGGGGCAGCGCCAGCATCCTGGCTGGCCCAGCCACATCTCACCTCCAGGGGTGTCCCTGCAGACGCGGCTGCAGCCGGTGCGGGTGCACCTCTGTCCCCAGGGACACTGCGAGTCGGCCTCGCACTCCTCCGTGCACCGCTTGTCACTGTGCTGTGGCACAGCCACGGCATCGCGCTCTGCGGGTGGGAGAGAACCACGGCGCAGCGGCTCTGAGCTGAGGCCGTGTGTGCTCATCACTTGCATGGAAACAGGGACAGGGCAGATGGTGTCACTGCCGCAGGGAGGGTGCGGAGCACCCTGGGCACAACTGCCTCGGCAGCCCCTGGCACAGGGCTCCAGAGCAGTCACGGCGTGGGGTCTTCGCTGGGGAGGCAGGGCCAGGATGCCCCTGTGGGGTCATGCCAAGGGGACCCCGGGCTCTCTCCCTGCTGGGCTCAGCTGGGTGGGGGGTCCTGAGCACCGGTGCCAGGGCCTCACCTGGCAGAGAGGCTGGCGTGCAGACATGGCCGCAGCCGTTGCTGCAGCACTTGTGGCCCCAGGGACACTCCTCGTCGAAGGTGCACAGGTCCACGCACGTCCCCCCCTCCCCGGGGATGGGGCACACTCCCACTCTGCCTGCAAGACAAGCACCCAGCTGGGGGGCACCCGGCTGTGGGCACCTGACCATGGGGCATCCCAGGGCAGCCCCACATGGCTCTGGGGGGCCTGGCCGGCTCTCACCTCCAGGGATGTCCATGCAGACTCGGCCGCAGCCAGTGCTGGTGCACCTCTGACCCCGGGGACACTGCGAGTCATCCTTGCACTCCTCTGTGCACCGGCTGTCCTGGCTCTCTGCAGGGACAGGGTGACCCGCTGGCACCCGGCTGCCCCCGGGGTGCTGATGGCCACCTGCCCCCGGACAGGCTGCTCCGGTACCTGTGGGCACAGCCACGCACTCCCAGCCGCAGCCGGTGTCACAGCACTTCTCCTCTGGCTGGCACACGCTGTCGTCCAGGCACTGGCTCCCACGCCTGCGCCGGGGGTCCCAGCACGGCTCTGCTCGGGGACACCCCCCGGGGTGCTCTGCAGGAGGACAGGACCCGGGCAAGGGTGCGGGGTCCCAGTGCTGCCCGTGCCCACTGCCCTGCACCGTGGCCGGGCCACCTGCGCTCACCTCGGGCAGGGCGGGCACAGCGCATGGCGCAGTCGGAGAAGCAGCACTTCTCCTGCCGGGGACAGTCCCTGTCGTGGGTGCAGGAATCCTGCTCCACACACCGCTCCAGCGTCTGCTGCGGCCTCACCTTCGGGCACTCGCCGGGTTTGTCTGGGAGGGGTGGGAAGGGGCAGCCGGGGCAGGGCCAGGCACCCCCCGGTGCTCCGGGTACCCGCCCCGACGCCTGCAGCCCAGCGGGTCTGGCCATGTGCCCTGCGGCAGCACTGACCCACGTCCTGCCCCACGAGGTGTGCCGGCGTGCCCAGCGGCCTGCGGCACTGCCGTCCCGGTGCCTGTCTCCTCACCTCGTTCAGGGGCCAAGCACACGCGGCCACATCTGCTGGTGCTGCAGCACTTCTCAGCCCCTGGGCACTGCCAGTCCCCAGCACAGGTGGTGCCGCATGGTGCTGCCGTGGCCAGTGCCTCCTCCACCACGGGGCAGATGCCCGGTTTCTCTGGGGGACAGGATGCAGCAGGGCTGGAGTTGTGGGGGGTGGTGGCTGGTGTCCCCCACCCAGACCTGCACCCCTGGAGCTGGGGGGGTCCCCTGCCCGCTGCCACCCTGCCCCTGCCCAGCATGGGGCCGAGCGGCTCGCACCTCGGGCCGGAGGCAGACAGGTGTAGTCGCATCCTTGCAGGCAGCACTTCTCCTTGCCAGGGCACTCGGCATCGTGCCAGCACCAGGCTCTGCACTCGTAACTGGGGAACAGCCCGGCGCGGGCTGGGCAGAAGCCGGCCTTCCCTGCAGGGCATGGCACGGGGTGGCTGCGGTGTCCCTGGGATGGCTGCATGGGCCTGCACAGCAGCCTGGCCGCCCCCATGGGGCACACACCCCCCTTGGCACCATCACCCCCTTAGCACTGTGGCCTCCTCGGCAGCATGGCCCCAGGTGCCCCAGGCACCGCAGCATGTCTCTGCTGTGGCATCTCCTCCGGTGAGACCATGGGGCTGGCACCAGACCCCTCTGCCACAGGGCACGGGGGTGGTGGAGAGGAGCTGCCGTTGCCCCCGTGGCTTGCCAGATCCAGCCACCCGCTGTGTCCCACCTTGGTGCTGGGCACTGCACAGCCCCGCGCACTGGCTGCCGCAGCACAGCTCCCTGGCACCGCAGTCTCCATCGCTCCGACACCTCATCCCGTCCTGCTGGGCTGGCGTGGGCATGGGGGCCCCTGTGAGGCAGACAGCTCGTGGTGGCACATAGGGCCAGAGATGCCAACGGAGACCATCCCCTCCATCAGTCCCAGACTCCCACCCAGCCCCGCTCCCGCCCTGGCCATCATGGGGACAGCAGCATGGCACCGCCAGCTCCTGCCCAGTACTGTGTCCCCATGTGCTCGTGTCCAGGTGATGCCCGTGCATGGCCAAAGCTCTCGCTTCCCATGGCACCACGTTGGCAGGAGACCCCAATGTGGGGAGGACGCGGGGCAGGGTTGGTGCTGGCCCCCGGCACTGCCAGGCTCACCGTGCAGCGGGGCCAGGCAGGTGAGCCCACAGGAGAGGGGGCAGCACTTGGCGCTGCCGGGGCAGTCGGTGTCCTGGGCGCAGGGGTCCTGGCATGCTGGGTCGGTGCCTGGTGGGGGGCTGCTGGGGCAGGTGCCAGGTTTGACTGGGGACAGCAGTGAGAGGTCAGGAACAAGCAGTGGCTCTTCTGCCAGCCCCACCAGCACTGGCAGAGCCCAGCCCGGCGAGCCCAGGGCGAGGGGCTCTCCTTGTACCACAGCTCGGGGTGGCTGTGGCCCCATGACCCCACAGCATCCCTCCCTGGGGGTCCCTGAGCCGCAGCCCTGCCTGTCCCATCTCACCGGCTGGGGCTGCGGGCAGGCACTGGCTGCCACAGCTGCTGTTGCAGCATTTCTGTGTGTCAGGGCAGTCGCTGTCACCTCGGCACTGCTCCTGGCATGGCTCTGCCGGACTCGGCTGCACCACGGGACACTCCCCGGGTTTGGGCTGGTCTGGTGGAGCAGGGCAGGTGTCAGCCTTCAGCATCCCCAGCTGGTTGCCCTGCCCACCCCGGGGGTCCCTGGCCCTTTGCCGTGGTCCACACACACCCGGTGCCCATAGTGGCGACCCAGTGTTGGGTTCCTCTGGGCAGGAGTGGCCGGTGTCGGGGACGTGGCGTGTGGCCACCCCTGGGGCCCGTGGTGGTGGGGAGGTGGGACACTCCACAGCTGCCCTGCCGAGGCCTTACCCAGCAGTGGCTCCAGGCAGGCAGAGCCGCAGCCCAGCCGGCAGCACTTCTGGGCACCCAGACAGTCCTTGTCCTCCAGGCAGGGGAAGGAGCAGGGCAAGAAGAGCCCCTCGGGGGCTGCCGCGGGGCAGGCACCTGGTTTCTCTGCACCCCGGAGTGGCGAGGGGCTGAGAGGTCAGGCTGCACCCACGGCACCCTGGGCAGCGCCAGGAGACCTGACCCTGCCAGACTCTCCCCTGTACCCCATCCCAGAGCCCTCCTCATGCCCCACGCCGAGCCTCGGGTGCCGTGGGCAGGAGCCTGCCAGCAGCACGTGGAGATGCTCCGTGGCAATGGGGATGGCACAAGGATAGGGTAGAAGGGTGATGGCAGCCCTGGTACAGAGATGGTGCCGGTGGCCGTGCCACGGTGCCGTACCTTCGGCCGGGGGGGTGCAGCGGAGCCGGCAGGCCTGGGGGCAGCACTTGCGCCAGCCGGGGCAGCTGGAGTCATTGGCACAGAGCGGGGGCTCCAGGCGCAGGCAGCGCGTGAAGTCCCGCGGGCACCTCCCTGGCTTCTGGGGCTGCCCTGTGGTGGAACGGCGGCATCAGGGCAGAGCCGGGCAGAGCTCCTCACCCTCCATCCCTCGGGAAGTGGGTGAGGGTTTCCCCCTGCGGGGGACAGGGCTCTGGAGCCGGGGGTGAAGCCTGGTGGGGCAGGGGCCTGGCCAGTGGCCTGGCTCCCACTGACCCTCCCCGGCTGGCACGGCACTGCCTGGCTGCTGGCAACACCGGGGCTGCCAGGCAGAGCCCGGGGTGCAGGCAGCCCTGCAGCCGTGGCAGGAGGGGGGCTGGTTGGAGCGGAGCTGGTTGGAGCAGAGCTGGGGCTCCCCTGCAGCTCAGGGGGGCTGCCTTACCCCCACACCACGACCTGCGTGGCACAGCCTGGCACGGAGCTGTGTGTGCCCTCGCAAGGCACTGAGTGCCACAAGGGCTGTTGCTGGCCCTGCCAGGGAGAAGCCAGCTCTGAGCCAGCACCGGCTGGAGGTCAGGATCCATCCTTGAGCGTCCCGCTGCTCCGTGCAAGCAGCACGCTCACTCCTTGCTGCTGCCTCCTCTTCCTCCTCCTCCTGGCACCCTGTGTGCGTCTTGGCCACGCTGGGGTATGGGGACAGCTCTGCCTTTGGCCCATGCGTGGGCGAGCTCCAGCTGGCACCTGTGCCCGGCTCTGCCCGCTGGCCGGGGGTGCCATGGGAGCAGCAGTTTCTGCAAACAGCCCTCACCAGCTCCGGGCACAGCCGCAATGTTTGGGCTGCAAACAGAGCCACTGCCGGGGGGTTTCACTCCAAACAGCAGCTGTTTGGTTAAAACAAAGAAGGAACCTGGCCGTCTTCTCAGGGCGGGCAGAGCATCGCCGCAGCTGGGCACCACCGCCCTGGCATCGCCGCCTGCGGCGGGGGGGCTTGGCAGTGGGGCTCTGTGCCCAGGAAATGGCACCTTCAGCCTGGTCACCCCAGGGGGTTTGTGTCCGTCCCCATGCTCAGGGTCACGTGCAGGTGTGGGGAAGGGATGGGACGTGTGAGGAGCAGACCCTGGCACCGCGGCGGCACAGGGACAGGGGCCTGGGCAGCCCTGGCACCATACCAGCCCAAGCCAGCCCCCACCAGCACCCTCCTTGCTCCCTCCTTCACCTGGCAGCCCTGGGGTGCCCGTGGGGGTGCAGGGGGGCACAGATGCCCAGGCAGCCCAGGATGGGAGCAGGGTCCCCAAAGCAGCGAGGCTGTGGGATGGGCACTGCAACCAGCTGGGACATGAGCCCCACCAGCGTGTGCTGGGCAGGGACAGAGGGGACCTGGCAGGGGCATGGGAGGGGCAGGGTGCACAGAGCTGGCCGCAGGGAGCCTGTGCCTGGCAGCTCCCCAGTTTGCCCACTTGTACTCACCACCTTTCTCCTCTGGTGCAGTGCCTGGCTCTGCCCTCAGGACGAGGACCCCCAGGAGGAGGAAGATCCCTGGCCTCATGGTGCTGCCAGGGATGCCATGCGTGTCTGGAGCTGCACCGGGGCTGGGTTTAGAGTCTCTGATGGGGATGCCCACAGTGATGGGGCAGCTGAGCTGGTCTGCTGGCCGTGGCAGGCCGGCTGTGGTGTGGGCAGGAGGAGGGTCAGTTCCCAGAACCCCCCGGCGCCCCGCCAGCCATCCCGCTTATCTCGGGCCGAGCCGTGCTGCTGGGTCAGGACGACCCATGGGGCCAGGGAGGGCGGCTGGGGTCAGGCGGCTGCCATCATCTGCCAGGCATCGCCAGGGCCCTGCTGCTGCCGGCCGTGACCCACTGCCTGGAGTTTCCCCCAGCCCTGCTCGCCCCTCGCCTCTCCGGGCTGTGGGCCATGGACAGACCCCGCGGTTTGGCCCCCGGTGCTGCAGCTGGAGGGGCCAGAGGGGTTCTGCGGCTCTGCCGTAGTGGCTCAGCTCAGCCGGGTGCAGCCTCTGTGCATGGGACCACTCCAGACAGGGCACCACGAGGTGGGAGGGGTGTCCTGGGCCAGCTCCATGTTCCAGCACGGTGATGGGGTCAGAGATCAGATGGGTCCTGATGTGTCTCCTGGCACGTGGCTGCTGCTCTCTGTTCCGATGCTTCATCTGCCCCAACCTGTGACTGCTTTTCCAACCAGGTTTTCACATTTTGGGATGCAAATGAGCCCTTCCTTGCTGCAAGGAATCCGAGGGAACCGGTTCCTGTGCTCCAGTCCATGGCTGCGGGGGGACATCGCCAGGATGGTCACCACGAGGCAATGGTGGCTGCAGGCACCCGCATGGAAAAGGGAACCTCTCCCTGCCCCAGGGCAGTGCTGCCTGCAGGGACCCCTGCCTGCACCTCCCTGCCTGCACGCACTGGGGCTGCTGGTACCTCCTGGGAACCCACCACATGGCACAGAGATGGTGACCAGGAGCAGGAGGTGGCCACGGGCTGGTTTATTCTGTTTCAGTGCTGTGAAGCATCCAGGACTGGTGCGGATGCAGGGCTTTGCTCCATGCCCAGCCGCCGGGAGCCTTGGCCTGGTGTGGGGCGGCACAGGCAGTGCGCAGCCCTGGACGGCACGGCTGGGAGGGGCTGGCGGTGCTGGGGACCCTGGCCAGGACCTACCAGAGCGAAGCTGGTGCCATCCTGCCAGTGGTGCAGAGGGTCTGGCACAGGGACGGGTGCGGGGGGTCTTGGCTCAGCCACAGGGTGCGATGGCTCCTGGTGCAGCCCCTCCTGGCCAGGGCTAGACTGCGCCTGGGGAGATGGGTGAGGTGGTCAGCGCAGGATGGGGGCTCCAGCCCCGAGGGGTGGGGGCACCTCTCCAGGCTGAGTGAAACCTGCGCAGTGCCCCAGGCTGGCCCCGGCTGCTGGAGCCAGGAGGTGGCAAGAGGGGGGGTCTTACCCCGCATCAAGGGGACACAGGCCCGGCCGCAGCCCCGCAGGCAGCACTTCTGTCCGGGGGGACACTCTCTGTCCCGCAGGCACAGGAGGCGGCACTCGGCCACCCCGTCACCATCCGTCATGAGGGGACAGAGCCCGGGCCGCGCTGGCACATGCGGAGAGAGGGAGGGGTGAAGGTCAGCCACTCACCGGCTCCTGCCCCATGGGCACAGCAGATGGGTCCCCATGGTCCCACCAGGAGGGTCATGGTGAGCAGCAGCCCCCGGGAAGGATGGATACGGCCAAGGGGGTGTCTGCCCTGGCCAGTGGGTCCCAGTCGCACAGAGCCAGTGGCTTTACCCTCGGTGGGTGGTTTGCAGACGTGGCCGCAGCCAGTGGAGCAGCACTTGGTGGCCCTGGGACAGTCGCTGTCGGTGTCACACAGCTCCAGGCAGGGTCCCAGGGAGCCCCGCAGCACCACAGGGCACGCACCGGGCTTCGCAGCGGCACGGCGGCTCCCTGGTGACAACGGGACCATGTCTGTGCCAGGCTCCTGCTTCCCCCAGCCCTGCTCCTGGCATGGCCTTGGTCTCCATCCTGCCCTCATACCACCCCCATCTTGCCTCCAACCTGCCTCTCATCCTGTCCCTGTCCGACCCCCTATCCTGCCCCTTGTTCTACTCCCATCCTGCCCCTCATCTTGTCCCCCATCCTGCCACAATCCTGCCCCTAGTCCTGCTCCCCACCTTGCCCTCCCATCCTCCTTCCCAGAGCCCCATGCTGCCCTCAGCTACTAGCCTCACTTCAACACCAGTCTGACCCAGTGAGACCAGTCACAGCTGAACACAGCTGGAGTGGTGAGGGACAACCTTGGCTGTGGTCCCCACCAGCACCCAGCCCGAGTGGGGTGCAGGATGGGGTGCAGGAGGAGGGTGCAGGATGGGGGTCTAGGTGGGACCAGGATGGGGTGCAGCCCTGTGCCCACTCAGGGCCATCCCCCACCCTTCAGGAAGGAGCTGGGCACAGGGATCCCTCCCCACAGCACTGATCCTGCCCGGGGGCTCACGAGGGCCAGGGCTGTGCCTGGTGTGGGTGTGTGGCACGGGAGCCACAGCCGGTGGCACACGATCCCCGGGACCTGGACGGCTGCCACCGGCTGCACACTCAGCCGGGCATGGCTGCTGGGGCTTGCCCGGCCGCACGGCTGTGCACACGCCGGCCTTCCTTGGGGGGATGAGCTGTGCTACCACCAGCGTGGCTGTGGGGTGGACACACGGCGGCTGCGGGGCAGCCGTGGGCAGAGCCAGGGGTGCACACGCTTGGGTGAGGGGATGAGAGTCTGGCCCTGGGGAGAGCAGAGCCCGTGGGTGCCCGGCCCAGGGAGGAGGGGTGCGGAGCTGTACCTGTGCTCGGGGACACGCAGGCCAGTCCGCAGCCGGAGAAGCAGCACTTGCGGTCCCCAGGGCAGTCGCGGTCGTCAGTGCAGTGGTTGGGGCAGGTGCCGGTGCTTCTCTGGGCACGCTTCCGCGGGCAGAGCCCGGGTTTGGCTGGAGGAGAGGGGAGGCTGGGGCTCGGCATGTTGCCAGCCTGGCCCTGCAGTGCCGGTGGCTGCCCCACTGAGTGATGGGGGGCTGACCCATGGCACCACCAGCCTGGCATGGAGATGCCCAGGCCACCTTACCTGGCTCAGCAGGCACGCAGTGTGCGCAGCAGCCGCGGGTGCAGCACTTCTCCCCGGGGCCGCACGCGGTGTCGTTGTGGCAGCGCTTCCCGCAGCTCACCCCGATGGCAGTGCCAGCGCGGGGGCAGTAGCCAGGGCTCTCTGTGGAGGGAGATGCTCCGTGCGGCCATGTGCCGATGCAGCGGGGCTCGCACCAGCGACACTGACACGGGCACCGGCCCCCGCCCGCATCCCACCCATCGCCCGGTCCCCGCACTGGCATCTCTCGGGGGAGCTGGCGGTACCTGTGGTGGGGAGGAGGCAGGTCCTCGCCTGCCCGCTGTGGCAGCACTTCTCGGCACCGGGGCAGCCGTGGTCGGAGAGGCAGTACAGCTCCAGTGGACGTGAGGCTGCGCTCCCCATCGCTGGGCACTCGCCTGCTTTCCTGGGGGCAGGCAGGGCGGCAAGGGGCCAGCGTCCCCGCGGGGCCTGGCGCGGTGCCGGGGTGACCATGGTGGCAGCAGCCTGGTCCCTGGTACGGTTCTGCTGGGCAGGGGCAGGTGGCAGCTCCACGAGCAGTGCCAGGAGTGCCAGGAGGAGGGTGCGCTTGCCCAGCATCATGCCACTGTTGGGGAGCCGTGCTGCTGGGCCCAGCGGCCGGGATTTAAACCCTGCTGGGGCAGGGAGCGGCTGAGCCCAGCTGCTCCTTCCCACAGCAGCACCGTGCCCAGACCGTGGGAATGCCGGGCACGAACAATTGGGCTCGGGGGAGACTCCTGGGGCAGCGCTGGGCTCATGGCCCACGGCTGACACATCCTCCACTGCCTGCCCTTTCCAGATCACCAGTGACCCATGAGCAGCCGGGATGAGGGGCAGGCGGTGCTCTCGGAGCCCTGACAGCAAGCGGGGATGGGACACAGTGGCCTGTTCCTGGTGCTCAGTGCCCACCTGGTCCTGCCTGGGGAGCATCACCAACTGCTTCCCGGCACACGTGGCACGGGGAGAGTTGCTGCAGAGAGCCAGGGTGCTGAGCTGGGGTGCACCAGCCTGCACCCACACCGCAGGGAGAGAGGGAACCAGCACCGGGCACTGGACACTGGGCTGTGCTGGGCAGGGTGTGTGGCTTACTCTGTACGGGGGGACAGCCGTGCTCTGTCCCCTGCCAACCAGGACAGGCTCCCTGTCCCCCGGCCAAGGCAGAGCAGCGACCAGCCCCGCTCGGATGGGACATGAATGCAGCTGCACCTCGATGGCCCCGCTCTGAGCGTGTCTGTGCAAAGGCAGAGGAGCTGGCGAGCCAGGGTAGCCATGGCCATGGGGCTGCGGAGCTGTGGGGCAGCCCCGGGCAGGGCCATAGGCTGAGGACCCTTGGAGATCTGGTGCAGCCGGTTGGCACTGGCGCTTGTCGTGTGGAGCCCTTCCAGGTGGCCCTGGCACCAGCACCAGTGCCCAGCAGCAGCTGTGGTGAGCAGGATGTGACCGGGAACGCAGCAGGATGGAGACAGACGCGGCAGGGAGAGGCTGCTTTATTGGTGAGGGTGCAGGGGGCTGCGGTGCACCCCAGAAAGGGGACCCCAGGGAGGAAGATGAGGCTGAAGGCTCCGGGATGGAGGGGGATGGTGCGAGGCCAGCACCTGGGCATGTGGGACTCGCATCAGGAGCAGCTTCCCTGTGCCGGGCTGGCAGGAGGCGGCTGTGCCTGTGAAGGGAGCAGAGGGTGGTGAGCCGGCCGGGTGCGTGTGTGCCGTGCCGTGCCATACCGTGCCGTGGGTGCTACGGGATACCTAGGGGGGTGGGTGCTGACTGACCTCAGTGGAGGGGCGTCACACAGGAGACCTTGCCACAGCCATTCCGGCAGCACTTCTGGACCCCGGAGCAGTTGGAGTCGGTCTTGCACTGGTTTGTGCAGATGCCCAGCATGGGGATGCCCGGGCTGACGGGGGGGCAGGTCCCGGGCTTCTCTGCAAAGATGAAGGGACATAGCGTGAGGTCTGCCAGTGCTGGCACGAGGGGCAGGGCTGACCCTGCCACTCCCAGAGCCGCGGGCATGGCCCTGGCCCCTGGCTGCCATGCAGGAGGGACTCTGATGCTGGCTGGCAGCTCCCTTGGCCCACAGCTCTGCCCGTTGGTGCTCCGGCCAGCCTGACCTAGTGGGGACACGTCAGGGAAGCCACGTGGCGTCGTGGTCCTACATGTGGCGCAGGACACACGGCTGCGACACGCAGCTGGAACAGCGGCCTTTGCTGCCATGGACAGCCCCGGCCGTGCGCTCGTGGCACGTGGGCTCAGCCGGGGCCTCGGTGGGAAGCAAGTGCCCTCAGACACCCGTGTCCCGGTTCCAAGGGACCCCTGCCCTGCCATCCCTGCCTGCTGCTGCCTGCCACCGGCTCTGGGCTCCCGGCTCTGCATGGTGCCGTCCTCCTCAGCGGCACAGCCGGGCCAGCTCTGTCCTTGCAGGTGGCCAAGGAGGCACCAGAGCCTCCAGTTCACATCCACATGTCTGCAGCCAGAGATCCCAACTCCTGCGCCTGTTTACCGGGGCCACTCTCCCGCAGGACCGGCGCGGTGAGCGTGCTCAGCCGGGTGGCTGCCGGGCCCTGTCCGGCACAACGCCGGGGATGGTGCTGTTGGGAGATGCTTCCTGGGGTCGTGAGGCAGGACAGTGCTGATGTCCTGGGCTGGCAGACCCCTGGGGTGAGTGGGCAGCCCCTGCCCTCTGCACTGGCTCCGGCACCATTCGGAGGTGTCTGCTCAAGCCTCGTGTCACCGGGCGGAGGGGTGAGCGTGGCCCCGCAGGAGCACACCCTGACCATGCCTGGCTCCCTGCGCAGCCCCGGTGACCGCGCTGCAGCCGGGTGGGCACCGGGCACCCAGACCCGCGGCCGCTACCACACCCTGAGCACCGGTGCCGCTGGCTGGGCCGGGCTGCTGGCTTGCGGCAGCAGGACCGACTCCAGGCAGCGGGGCCAGGAGCAGGAGGAGCGTTACCATTGGGCTTCTGGCAGGCCTTGCCGCAGGCCGCCGGGCAGCACTTGAGGGTGCTCTCGCAGTCGCCATCGGACTGGCACCCCACCGTGCAGTTCACCGCTTCCGTCGCCGGGTCCGGGCACACGCCGGCTTTTGCTGCAAGGCAAAGGTGGAGGGCGTGGGTGGGCGTCGGAGCTGCTGGCCCGCGGCAGGAGATGCCAAGGCTGGCTCCAGGGATACTGCCGAGCCCAACCGTGCTGGGCACCGGCTGGCTCTCGGCCCCGTCCCCGACAGCAGCAGGCCCCACGGCGGGGAGTGATGCTGGCCGCTCACCCGGGCCATGCCGAGCCGTGCCGAGCCGTGCCAAGCCGTGCCAAGCCGTGCCAAGCCGTGCGCTCATACTCACTGGTGGCATTCTGGGTGGATGCTGGAGGCGGCTCTGCCCAGAGAGCCAGGAGCCCTGCCAGGACGAGCACGCTGCGGGCCTTGGGCATGGTGCGGGAGCCGGCGCTGCGCCTGCGGGGCTGCCCGGCCGCCCTTTAAGCTCCGATCCAGGTGGGGCCGCAGGCTCGGCCTTCCGGGTGTCTGCCAAGGGCCGGGCAGGGCCAGGCTCCCCCTGCGCGCTTGCACAACCGAGTATCAGGTATCTGGCGCTGCTGGCTGCCGACCAGGGAGGGGGAGCCTGGAGGAGACCGGGCGGACACGCCGAAAACTGGCCCGGCAGGAACGGCAGCCAACTGCCACCGAACATGGTCCCCGTGTGCCGGACCTCGGCCAGCCGGGCTGCTATGGCTCTGTGTGGGGCTCGGCCGATGGAGGCCACAGGGATGCGGCAGTGTGGGTGTGCCAGGGATGGGGCGCAGTCCGTCCCTGCCATCGCCTCGCCGCGGTTGTGAGCTCAAGTGGAGCCCCCAGCCTGGGCCGCTGATGCCCAGTACGAGCCGACGGCATGGGCAGGAGCCGAGACTCGGCTGCCCCTGCTGCTTGCCTGGCTCCTGCTCCAGCCACTTGTTCTCCTCCAGCTTTCGCTCCTCGACTGAAAGGCTCTCGAGGCTGCCTGTGCCTCTGGGCAGGCGCCAGTGTCGGGGCTCCTTTGTGCCGCCCTGGCAGCCGTGGGAGCTCCATCTGCCCAGCCGTAGCCTCATCCTGCTGCTTCTGCCGTCCTCGCAGCCTCCGACAGCCCCAGGGACGCGGCCCAGAACATCCGGCAGTGCCGGTTGGGCGAGTGGCTGGCGGGGAGTGAGCTGCCAGCATGCTCTGGCTGTGTGCCTGTTACTCCGGAGCATGATGATGCCAGGGGCCGTGTGACCCCAGAGCCCCTCGGCATGGTGGCTGCCTGGGATACCCCTCCTGCGGCACGTGTACCGCCCTCCGGCGCGCTGGGATGCCTCACGGTGCCTGGCAGCATCAACCCGGGTTTTGTTTGGACAGGCCCAGCCAGCCAAGCGGCCCAGATCACCTGGCTCTCATCAGCGTTTGTGGCCCTGCCAGCTCCTGTCTCCTCCTCAGGCACCGCCAGTGCCGGCTGTAATTCCTCCAGGGCTGATGATACAAGCGGAGCACCTAGCCCTATGCCGGGGGTCCCCGAGGACCCTGGCCTTTTTGCTTGCAGTTCCTGGTTTCAGGTCAGCACCTTGGGTCATTTGGCTGCCATCACAACATGGGTCCCTCTGTGCGGTGCTGATGCTGCCCAGATTGGGAGCACGGACTGCTGCCTGGAAGCAATCCCAGAGCATCCCGGCTCCCTGGGTCCCATCGTGGGCACAGTCACAAGCTGAGCCTCTCCTGTGTGGGGAGGAGGGTGAGACCTGCCCCGTCACTGGTGATGTGTCCTCATCACTGGCAGAGACCCCAGGTCAGCCCCAGCTCCAGGCTGGAGCATCCCACAGACCCTTGTGGGCCAGCGGTGCATGAGGCTGGGGACACAGTCACGAGTTGGTGTCCTCTCTGCCAAGGTCAGTCTCCAGGTAACTTAACCCCACAGTCAACAACACGGCACAGAGCAGCATGGCAGTAAATCAGGAACTGTTTGCCTTCACCTGTGGTCCCCTCCCTGCTGCCGGTGTTTATGCAGGAACAGGAGCTAGTGTGGACGGCACAGCTGCCGGCACAGCCACTGCGGTGGGGAGAAGGTCGGGGCCATCCTTGTCCCTGCGCCCTCCAGGCTGGCGTGCTCCGTGGTTGGGTGCCGGGGATGCTGCCAGGACCTGGACCCCTGGGGCCAACTGGGATGCTCCTGCTCTGCTCGTGTGGCTGGACTCCACTGGGGACAGAGTGCAGGGGAACTGGGCTGTGCTGGTGCTTCTAGCCCAGGGCTGACACTGCCCACCCGGTGCCACCACCCCGCAGCCAGGGCAGGGACTGTCCTGATGTCCCACCGTGACTGAGCCGTTGCTCTTGTGCCAGCGCTGCTGGCGGCTCTTGTCCTGGAGGGTTATCGCCTTGGTCTGAGGCGGTGATGGCTCTGCCCCAGCGGGTGGGATGTCCTTGGTGCCAGCAGTGAGCAGCCGGAGCTGGGAGGCTGCGAGCGCGGATGCAGCGGCTGGGCCGCACCAGAGGAGCCGGGTGGGAGCGGATGGGAGCCCAGAAACGGGCTCATGGCAGGAGACGAGGGGGAAACCGTGGAGGAAGGGGAGAGCTCTGGGGATCTGCGTGGGCATTGGTGGGTTTGCCCAAGGTTGTGCCCGGCTGGCTGCCGCATGGCCGATCCAGCCGGAGCTGCCCCCAGCCAGCCGGAGCCGGAGAGGGGCTGAACGTGCTGGCGGCTGGGCCAGCGGCTCCAGCACACACAGGCATCGCGTTCCAGGAGACAGAGACGCTTTGGCTCCTGTCCCTGGTGCACGGCATTCGGGGTGCTGCCGTCCCCACCCTGGCTCTGCCAGGCGCTTCCTCAACAAAGGCCATGAGGAGCGCGGGTTTCTGCTGGTGTGGCCACGAGCAGCTGTCCCCCTGCCAACGCAGGTCCCAGCAGAGGACCCCGGTTGGGGACGTGGGATCAGCATCCCCAAGCCCGACCCCAAAGCTCTTCCCTGCAGCATCCCTGGGTGGCAGCGCCCACCGCTCAGCCCGGTCACACTGGCTGCACCCAAGCCCCGTGGGCTCCTTTGTGGCTGCAAGGAAGGTGCTGGAGCCACGTCCCGCCGAGCCAGGGTGGTCAATGATTAAAAGGGGAGTGTTGCTGGGCCAGGCAAGGTGCAGGGAAAGCGGGGGCCAGCAATGGGGAAGAACATCCCTTCCCCTGCATGGGCTGACACATAGGGAATTATCTGACCCCCTTGTGGCCCAGACATGACCTGGGTGGCAGCCAAAGACCAGTACTGGCACCCCACGGGCAGGAGGGTCCCACCACGCTGCCGCGTCCTGCTGCCGCCAAGCGTCCACGCTGCCTGCACGGCACAGACCTTGCGGCTTGGTGGTGGTGCCGTGGGGTGCCCTGGCAGCGGGAAGTACCTGCTCTATGCTGGTGTCATTGGTCTTACGTGCTTGTCCCGCACAGGACCCCTGGTCCAAGCCAGCCCCGTGGCGCCCCAAGAGCTGCCCCATGCCCCCTGGCACTCACCCTTTGCCCCAGGAGCCGCAGCCGCCGGCTGCAGCTGGACACACAGCGCCAGGATGCCCACAAGCAGAATGTTGGTGGTCTTCATGGTGCTCCCCAAGGATGCCAAATGGCCAGCGTGGGTTGGCAGGGGTTTATATCGGCACGGGGCCAGGGAGGGGCTGCCACGCACATAACCGAAACTCCCATTGCATTTCATGTTGTGCCGGAGGCAGCGACAGCCCCGCAATGTGTTATTGCCTGAGAAATCATTTACCATGGCCCCGTCCCAGCTCCAGCAGCCAGGGTGGGGATGTCGGCATCCATCAGCACCCACCCTGGGGTAAAGGGAGATGCAGCTGCGGGCCAGGGCCACTTCCACAGCCATGAGGAGCCCAGAGGAAGGAGCTGGAGCTCTCCAGCCTGGGAAAGAGTGGCAGAAGGCACAGCGGGAAGTCTGGTACACCCAGAGCAGCCCAAGGGTGCAGACAGGACTTTTTCCCTGTGGCTGCAGGAGTGGGGGCACCGGAGGGGACCCTCAGTGAGGAGCAGAGGGTGGGGGGGTCTCCTCACCAAGCTGTGGGACTCAGCACTGCAGATGCCAAGCGCTGCCTGCATGTGGCAAGTGACAGGATGGGTTTCTGGGACAGGAACCCAGCGAGGACTAAGCAGGAGGATGCTCCCTGGGGTGGTGGCTGTCCTGGTGTTGTGGCACTGGGATATTCTGGGATGGAGCAGGTGGGGGCTGTTCCCAGCCATGCCTACCCCGCAGCCCCAGTGCCTGCCTGCCCCGGTCCCAGCCTGGTGCCCGCATCCTGCTGCGCCTGCCTGCGGGTGGCAGCCGGCCGGGTCCCCATGGGCGAGCGTGGCCTCAGGGGGAGCGGAGCATGGGAAGCCTTCGTGACATGCCAGGCTGGGCACACCCGCTGCCCGCGCCGTGCACCCAGCTCCATTCCTCTGCGGGGACAGGCGGGAGGCTGGGTGCTGTCACGACATGTCCCAGCAGATGGGTGCTCTGGCAGGGTCAGCACCGGGGCTGCCTTTCACCTCGCCATGCACCGGCACCGGTGGGAGACAGCCCTGGACAGGGTGGGGAAGGCCAAGGCCGATGGTGCAGCCAAAGGTGACCGTGCCAGGGGTGAGGTGTGCTCTGCACCATGGGGACCCCGCAGTGCTGTGCCCTGAGACACTGCCAAGGGGACCTTTGCTCCCCATCCCACACAGTGCAGGGCATGGCTGGGGGTCTGCACTGGGGCACGTCTCGCTGCTGAGCTATGGCCACACCGGCACAGCTCGCCGCACCCCGCCGAATGGCAAAGGGCACAGGTGGGTGCTGCTGGCAGGTTGGGCAGAGGCAGCCCGGCTTGCTGGGCGCGGCGGGGGCTGGCAGGGCTGCAGCAAGGCACGGGGGGCAGCCCATGGCTGTGGTGGGCAGAGAGGGGCAGGACCTGGGTGTCCAAGGGGCTGGTGGAAGTGGCTGGGGAGAAAGGCCTTGGTGAGGGTCCCGGTGTGCTGGCGGGTACATGCCAGGGACGCTCTGTGCCTGGGGGGTTGCCGCAGGCGTCTTTGTGCTGAGGCAACGTGACCTCTGTGGTGTCATACGCGGTTTTACAGCTCAACAATCGAATTTCCCCACTCGGAAATTCCTGTTTGCGTCATCCCTGCTCCAGGTGGCCAAACGCCCTTGTTGCTACAGAGACTCTGGGCCTGACACATAGGGAACTGGAGCAAGAAATGCGGGGTCTGTGAGAGCAGCCCTGGCCTGGGCTGTGTGCGTGGGGTCCCCCTGAGTGACATCTTTACCCCAGTGTGGCATGTGCCGCTGTGCCCCGGCAGTGCCCGGTCCTTTGGCTCGTTGCTGTGCGGGGCTTCGGCATCGCGCCCTTCGGCCCCCAGCTGCCTCCTGCCCCCCATGTGTTAACGGCAGCGTGCCCGGGTCCTGCCGTCCCACCGACCTGTGAGGCCTGGCACGTCCTCCTGCCACTGTGCCCTGGCCGTGGGGATCGGTCCCCCTGGTCTGAGCAGCCCCTCCCTGCCTGCAGCCCTTCCCTGCCTGCACCCCATTCCCTGCCTGCACCCCCTTCCCTGCCTGCACCGCATTCCCTGCCTGCACCCCGCTCCCTGCCTGCACCCCGCTCCCGTCCCGCCGCTCCGCGGGCTCCGTGCGCTGCGGTCCCGGTCCCGTAGCCCGGGGCCCGATCGCTGCGCTCCCGGGGCCGCGGCCGGCAGAGGAGGCTGTTGCTCCGTCAGAGCGGGGCCGGCTCCGCCGCGCTCCGGGAGCCCCGGTGCGTCCCCGGGGGCGGGGACCGGGCGGCATTTAAGCGGCCGCGGAGGGCGCGGGGGCAGCGCCATGAAGCCGGGGATGCTCCTGACCCTGCTGCTGGTGCTGCTGCCCCCGGGCCCGCCCCGGGCCCTCGCCTCGGGGAGCCGGCTGCCAGGTGAGCCCGGCCCCGGCTGCGCCCCGAGCTCGGCCCCGGGGGTGCGCTGGGGGCCACGGGCTGCGAGCGGGACACCCTGCTCCTCCCGGCCGCCGCCACCGAGCGGGCTCTGCCCGGGCTGGGGGCCCTGCCTGCACCCCCTGACCGCACCCTGTGACCGCTGCCTGCACTGCATAACCCCCTGCCTGCACCCTGTGACCCCTGCCTGCACTGCATAACCCCCTGCCTGCACCCTGTGACCCCTGCCTGCACCCCTGACCCCCTGCCTGTCCCCCAGGGAAGCATGGCCTGTGCCCCTCACCCGGCCGGGCCCCCCTCCAGCCCTGCGACCGCTTCTGCTCCTCGGATGGGGACTGCCCGGGCAGCGAGCGCTGCTGCAGCACCGGCTGCGGATGGGTGTGCCGGCTGCCCGTGGGAGGTGAGAGGTCCCTGTCCCCCCGCAGCCCCGAGCGAGGGGGTCTCTGCCCTCCCAGGGCGCCCCGCAGCCCTGCCAGCCCCTGCGCCTCGTCCCGGCACGTGGATGGGGTGTGCCAGGCCCAGGCGATTCCTGGCGCAGCCGCTGCGTTGGGCGATGCGGGGATGGAGGTGGGGGGCCCTGCACCTGGTGCCCGCTCTCAGCCCCCCTGATGCAGAGGGATGGGTGCCCGCGCTCCCCGCAGGTGGGCACCCCCAGGGCTGGGCTGGGTGGGGGGAGCGGGCAGGGCCTCTGACCCTGCTGAGCACCCGCAGCCAAGAGGGGCTTCTGCCCGCGGCCGGACCCTGGCGTGGTGACCAACTGCCTGGCAGAGTGCGGCAGCGACAGCGAGTGCCCAGGCGGCGAGAAGTGCTGCAGCGCGGGCTGCCATGTGCGCTGCACGCGGCCGGTGCCAGGTGAGGGCAGCCGGGGAAGGGGCGGGAGCGTGGCCGCGGCCAGACCCCGCACCTGAGCCGCTCTCCTCTCCCCCCGCAGCCAAACCGGGCGCCTGCCCCAGGAGGAAGGTGCTGCAGACCTTCGCCCCCTGCAACAGCACCTGCAGCCGTGACACCGACTGTCCCCGCCGCGAGAAGTGCTGCTTCACCGGCTGCGGCCTCGGCTGCCTGCCTCCGGACACAGGTACTGCCTCCACTGGCCCCGTGTCCCCGGGTGGCATCTGCCACCTCCCACCCGTGCCTGGCCTGTGCAGGGGACGCCGCTATCGCTATGCCCACACCCCTGCCACGGGGACCTGCCGGCCACTCACCTGCAGCGGCTGTGGGGGCAACCCCGACAATGTCAGGATGGTGAAGGAGTGCCAGCAGGTCTGCCAGGAACCGGGTGAGAGGAGAGGCTGCCCTGGGCCAGACTGGGCTGCACTGGGCCGGACTGGGCTGCCCCTGCAGCCGGGCAGCCGGTGCTGGAGGTTCTGCTGTACCTGCCCGTGGCAGGGAGAGCAGCAGCACTGCCCCGGCACCAGCGTCCTGGCACAGGGGCCTCCGGGTGTTCATGGTGGGTGATTTCAGCCACCTCTCAGCTCCACGCTGGGAGTTGGCGTCATCTTTGCTCGGAACCAGGACACAGTAATCGCAATTTTGCAGCCTGATGATCAAAGTCGGAGACCTGGCACCAAGGCGCTCTGCCCGCACGGGCTAGGAGAAGAGCCCTTTGCCTTCCCGTGTCTCTGCCAGACACGTTTGGCACAGGGTGTGCGCTTGGGAGAGCAGACAGCTGGCAGGGCCATGGTGGGCCCTGCCCGGTGGCCCCTGCCCAGTGGTGCTGGCACTCTGTGGGCACTCGGCCAGTTGTGACACTCATTTCCCAATGGAGCTGTGGGTGGTTGAGGCTGTTGGTGGTTGAACAGCCGCTGCGGCTGCTTGGCTTCCTTGGCACGGTGGTTGCAATGCTGGAACCCCAGAGCTGCTCTGGCTGTGCCACCTCCCTGGGGGTGCAGGCTTGGGTGCACATGCTGGGGGAAGAATGCAGCAGGGGTGAGGGCAGCTGGTCCCCTCACCGTCCCCTTTTGCCCCCAGGGACAGCCAAGGAGTGACCCTGAGGAGGAGGCAGCAGCAGAGCATGGTCCCCTCCCACGGGGCCAGCAGCTGGGGGGCTGAGGGCTGCTTTGCCCCACGCAATAAAGCTGCCAGGACGCCTGGCTCTCAGCAGCTCAGCCTGCACTGTGTCGCCTGACCCACACTCCATGTGCTCCCCAGCACCTTCCTGCTTCCCGCCGTGGCCACTGGCACTGGCGCCACGAGCCCACGCCCAGGCCGAGCCCAGGGTCCACCCAGCTGGCCCCTTGCTCCCGGCTCTCAGTCCAGACCCCCAGCCGGCAGCCGGCGCGGCTGCACGGGGCTGGGCACGGTATCCCTGGCATGGAACGTCCCTCCCGGACATGGCCCTTTCCCTGCTCCACAGGGACCCTGCGGGCACTGCCCTGGCTGAGCACCCGCAGCCGCTCGGTCCTTGAGGAGAGCACGGCCGGGGTATGTGTGCCCCGCTGCTGTGCCAGGGCTGGGACAGGGCACGGGTGCCCATCCCCGTGCCAGCCTCTGCTCCTGCCACCAGCTGGGCTCTGGGCTGGGGCCAAGGGCTCGTGTCCTTCTCTGCTTGGTGCATCCTGAGCCTGGTGCCCATCCCAGCTGCCACGGTCCTGCTTCCCGGAGCTCATCCTGGTCTTGGCATGGGCACTGAGCACAGGGTGCAGCCAGGACCTGGGCAAACACAGGAGCAGCTCTCATGGGGATGTCACTGTCCCTGCTGGGCACCACCACCTGCAAGCTGGGGACCTGCAGGTCTTCCCCAGAAACCCCTCCTGTCAGTGCTGGCACCATCTTGTTAATTTGCTAATTAACAGGAGCCCAGAGAGGGGAGGGCGCTGTGCCTGGGTGCGCTGCTGCAGATGCTGGGGATGTTCCTGGGAAGGCTGAGCGAGGGCACAGGGTACCCTGGTGTGCTCCGGGACAGTGGCACCTCCACAGTTGTCACCTGCAGTGGTGACACCTTGGCCTCCACCTGTCACCACGGCACCCTTGGGCTGGCCTTGGGGAGTGGACAGAGCAGGGGGGCACTGGGTCTGAGCTCAGCGCTACCTCCCTCCTCTGCACTGGGCACGGGGACGATGAATTGCGGAGCAGCCGCAGGAGAGCCCTCGCTCCGGGCATCACTGGGGAGCTGGTGCTGAACGGGTGGGTGATGCCCACCCGCGCTGGCAGTGCCAGAACTGGTCTGGCGAGGTGGGCCGGGGGGACAGGAGTGCCTCAGAGCTGGCATTCGCTCGGGGGGAGCAGGTTTTGTGTCAGGCTGGCGGCAGCCGGATGGTGCCAAGCATGGTCCCTCCCCATGCGCCGCTGGCCCTGGCCACCAGCGAGCTCGGCAGGCAGAGAAAGCACGGGACTTGGAATAGAAAAGATGAAAACCTCCTGAAATGGGCAATTTATTATTCAGCTCCCCCAGCACCTGCTCTGCTCAGGCTGGGGCTGCCGCCGGCTGCCCAGATGAAGGTGCGGGTGTGTGGCAGGCCCCATTCCCTGGATCCGCAGGGTTTGCCGCCGCAGCACCGGGAGCTCGGGCGGGGCCGCGGCTCGGGGCGAGGAGGGTGCCCAGCCTGGGCAGGGTGCTGCTCGCTGCAGCCCCCTTGTGCCATCCCCCACGATCCGGCTCTCGGGGGTTACCGCACTGCGGCGAGGCCGAGATGGAGGCGCGGGGAGGCCGGGATGGCGGCGGCTGCCCGCGGGCAGGCGGCAGCCCCGGCCCGGTGCCACGTGGTGCAGCCCGGCCGGCGGCATGGCCACGCGTGGCGTGCCGGCTGGTGGCACGGGGAAGGCGGCCTCCCAAAATGGGGATTTTATTACAGCCATACATCACTGCGGCGGCCTG
Source organism: Coracias cyanogaster (assembly GCA_033124195.1). Classification (NCBI taxonomy): domain Eukaryota; kingdom Metazoa; phylum Chordata; class Aves; order Coraciiformes; family Coraciidae; genus Coracias; species Coracias cyanogaster. Next base: position 35,809 of record JAVSBS010005902.1, read on the forward strand.
ATGCGGGCAGACGGGGGTGATTTTTCTTCACGCTTTACAGACAAATGAGGGGAAGGAAAATTGATGTGAACTTTGCTACAGCGAGAGGTCGGGCACGGGCAGGGAGCTGGTTATGGATGAGCCGGGGGCTGCTGGGGCTGCCTGCCCCTGGGCCCTCCAGGACCCTTCTCCAGTGGGTGGATGGGAGCACGGGCAGCGGTGGGACCGGGAGCATCACGCCCGGCGTGGGGACCATGCTGCTGCTCTGGGGATGGAGGGGAGGGCCCGGCTTCTCCAGCCCCCATCGCCTGCAGCACGGCCCCAAGCAGGCGGCTGCGCCCATCCCTTGTTGGAGGGATGCTCGAGGGATGCTCAGTGGGGAGGACCACGTGGGGAGGGTTATTAATTCCAGCAGATATTCATTAGCGCTGCAAACACGGTCTGGATGTGCAGTGTCGGGCAAGCTGCTGCCGCCAGCTTCTGGCAAGATCACAGCTGCTTTCACCACAATTAAAGTCGCCTTCAAACACCATGGTCCTGCCCGGTGTAAGATAACGGTTAATACCCTCAAATAGCGCCTATCAGCTTCTCCATACGGCCCATAAATATTAATACAATTCTAATTAGGTCCTTTAAATACATTGCCTAAATTAAGCATTTCCTCGGCAATAAATCAGCAGTGCTTTGGCAGCCTGCTCATGCCCTTCGAGCAGATCATGAGCTCTCCCTGCCCGCCCCACGGCCAGTCCGTGCCTGCCAGGGGACAGGACCTAGGGCTGTGCCAGGCCATGCCATGCTGTGCTGTGCTGTGCCATGCCAAGCTGTGTTGTGCCATGCTGTGCTGTGCCATGCCATGCTGTGCTGTGCCATGCCGTGCTGTGTTGTGCCATGCCGTGCCATGCTGTGCTGTGTTGTGCCGTGCCGTGCCATGTCGTGCCGTGCTGTGCTGGGCCAAGCTGTGCTGTGCCGTGCCGTGCCGTGCCATGCCATGTCATGCCGTGCTTTCCTGTGTCATGCCATTCCATGTCATGCCGTGATGTGCTGTGCCGTGCCATGCCGTGCTGTGCCATGCCAATGTGAGGGCTGGTGGTGCTCACACTTTGGGAGTTCCAGACTTTGCGATGGAGAAAGGCAGGTGGGTTTTGGGGCTGGAGGCACCATGAGCTGGTTTTGGAGTAAACCTTGGGCTTGGCCAATGCCCCGGTGGGCTCCAGCACCATCTGATCCTGTGCCATGAGGAGAGCGTCTGGCGCTGCCAGTCAAGGGAGTGCAAGAAAGTGCCTGATAAAGCCTCACAGTCACAGATATAAAAATAAACCAGGGTGAGCATGCACGGGGTGAGCGTGCAAAGGGTAAGTGTGCACAGGGGTGAGCATGCACATGGTAAGTGTGCACAGTGTGAGCGTGCGTGGGGGTGAGCGAGCGCAGGGCGAGGGCGCACGCTGCGGCTCTGAGCAGGGGTGGTCACACCCAGCCTGCGCGCTGGCGTTGGTGACACTGGAAAAGAACAAATACCAAACTCATTTGCTTGAGGAGAAATTAATACGGTGTGAAGCCTGTAGTGGGTGATTTAAGAAGTGCATTTAAAATCTCAACACAAATAGATTTTTTTTATAAGGTCAGAAGAAAGATTAAATGCTACAGACAAGCGCAGCACTTGCCATTTCCAGCATCACTTTCACCATAAATATTTTGGGCTGGCACTGTGTCCCTGCGCTGCCCACGTGGGCCAGCATCCACTCACCATGGCGAGACGAGAGCTGCTCCGGGTGATGTGCTGGGCGAGCAGGGTCATCTCCGGGGAGAGCACCACATCTTGCCATTTCCTTCCTCATCGAGCAGCCCAGATCGCTGCCGGCACGTGGGAGGAGCGGAGGTGTGTGGGACCACAGGCAGAATCTGGCCCTAGGCCCTTCTGGTGCTGCCGCCAGCCTGCAAAGGAGCCGGTGGTACCAGGGAAGTCCGGCAGCTCAAGCTGTGGTGCCAGACCAGTATGGTGTGTGCCCACTGCCAGCTCCCAGTGTCCCCTCCTGCTGCCCAGCAGGGACCAGTATTGATGGCAAGAGATTTGGAAGGCTCCAAACGCGGAGGTTATATCGCTGAGCCACCCCCATCCATCATGAGACGTTCATTATTAAGTAACACCTTGCACGCTGGGCTGATTTCACACCTTATCTGAACCCAGCAGCTGTGCCCTAAATCCTGAGCGCCGCAACTGTCTGGAGGAATTCGGCTGCCTGTGCTTAAAATTAGTGTTAGCATCTATCATTTCCCCACACCAAATGGCTTTTGTGTCGGCACTTGGCAGCGCTCATCTGTCACCGGGGCTCTGGGCTGCCCAGCTCCGTACCCTCTCCGTCACTGTCACAGGACCCCTTGTTGGCAAAACGTCACCCGAAGGACAAGTGCAGCAGCTTGGCCTCTCCCAGTGCCGGTGGCACTGCTGGTGGAGAGGGCATCCTCTGTCTCCTCAGGCATGGCAGGCACCAGGTCCTCTCCCGGCAGTGCTGGCCCCATCCCTCCAGCCCCACCACAGCCTGGCACATGGCGCGGGCACAGGCTCCGGACCCTCTGCTGGGCACCGCGGCCTCTCCCCTGCCCTGGCACAGTGGCTCACTGCCTCCTGCGGTGCTGTGGTGCCAGCCACTGCGGCCGGCAGCCATCCCTGGCGAGGAGCTCCTGCCGGGCAGGTGATGCCGGAGCTGTCGCCGTGATGAAAAGCCTCCCGCAGCAATGCAGATAACATACAAGCACAGGTCAGGCGAGGCCCGTGTAGCCCATCCATCAGGCGCGGCAGCTCCAGGCGCTCCCGGTGCCACCATCTGATGCACGTTATCCGGCACAAATGTGTTTCTTCCCCCAAGGTTAAACGGATGAGTGAGGTTCAGGCAGTGACAGCTCTGCCCGCCCCGTGCAAGCGATAAACGAGCTGGAAGAACCAGAGGGAAAAAAAAAGGTTTGTTTTCTGTCAAATGCTCCTTTTGATGGTGCTAGTGAGAGGACGGCAGTGCAGGGATGGGGATCTGCTCATGGGGCAGCCAATGATGGGCAAGATCACAGGCACATCAGGTGGCACCGTGTCACCAGTATGGGCAGGAGCGAGGGCTTGGTGAGACGCTGGAGCACCGAGTGGCCTTGGTGGCAGGTGTTTGGTGCAATCCTGGTGTGCCGGGGCCAGCGGGGAATGGGTGGGAGGGCAGTGAGCCAGCATGTCCCCACCACGGCAGCGGTGCCATGGGCCGGTGGAGCCGGCACTGCAGCTGGGCAGGGGCCGGTGGTGCCCAGTGCATCTCCAGGTCTGTCCCAACCTGCGATGCCCAGGGTCTGATCCTGCCCGCAGCCGTGGCAGAGCCATGGTGCCCTGGGTTGCGTGCCCAGCAGGGACCCACCTCCCCGCTGTGTCCCCACCAGCTGCCACTGCCCTCGCTCAATGTCACACTCGGAGCCTGTCAACGTGAGGAAGGGTTTGGAGGCGATAAGCGATCAGGCTGTCAGTGGCGGAGTGCTGCTCGCCCGTGATTTACTGCAACGCCGCAAACGGAGCACAGATTTTTCTTAATCTAAATTGAAAACTACTCAAGTAGAAAAATAATTTCATTGCTTCATCTCGAAGGGACGGGGGGAGAGGAAGGGGAAGGGCTGTGCCAGGGCAGGCAGCTCTGGTGCTGCCCATGCCCCCCACACCCTCCCGGCCAGTCCTGTGCCACCAGCCCCCATCACCTTGGGAAGCTCCTACGTGGGGACAAGCAGCAGCTTCGCTGGCTCAGGCTGCAAAAGCCTGCTGCCGTGCCCCATGTCTGCCCCGGGCACATGGCCAGGGCAAGGTGGGAGGCAGGAGCTGCGTCCTTACCCGTGGGGCACAGGAAAGACCTCGGGGGCATCCCCATGGGCACACAGGACAGTGCCACGTCCCTGGAGCAGCACAGAGGTGGCGTGGAGCTGCGGTGCTTCGCTGTGCCACAGTGCTCGCTGTGCCATGGTGTTCGCTGTGCCGCAGCGCTTGCCATGCCCCAGTGCTTCGCTGTGCCGTGGTGTTTGCTGTGCCCCAGTGCTTTCCTGTGTCATGGCTGCGTTGCTGTGCTGTGGTGCTTTGCTGTGCCGTGGTGCTTTACTGTGCCGTGGTGCTTTGCTGTGCCGTGGTGCTCTCCTGTGCCGTGGTGCGGTGTGTGGGTGCCTTCAGTCTCAGTGAGGAGGCTTTGACAGGGATGGTCTCCACTGGTGCTTTGGGTCCAGCAGACAATCCAGCCAGCAGCGCTGCGCACCGGGCCCCGTGGATGTGCTGACATGGTGGGTCCGTGGAGGCTCCTGGGGCTCCGGGGTGAGGTCCTGAGTCAGCCTTGGGTTTGGGAAGGGACCGTGCCAGCTGCCCTGGTGGTTGGGTGCATTGGGCATGGCAGTGCCATGGGGATGCCGGAGCAGCCACTGTCCTCCTGCATGGTGCAGGAGGCTCTGGCAGAGCCAGGCCTGGGCTGGGGCTGCAGACAGGGAAGAGCTTGTGTTCTGCTTGGAAAGGAAGTCTTAAAACAACAGGTGCCCCTGATTCCCCCAGCTCCTGGCTGGAACCAACGGCGCTGGCAAGATCCATCTGGATCTGCAGCACTACATACCAGGAGGGGCTGGGCTTGTCCTGAGCAGGAGCAGAATCCATCCATTTTCCACCAGCCAGGAGCTGGGACAGGGCAAGGGGAGGGGGCACCCACCAGAGCTCGGCTCGGGGATGGTGGGCACCGCCCCGTCCTGGCCGTGCTCGCTGCCCACGGTGCTGTGCCGCAGGCCCCCGGTGCTGGTGGACGCTGGCGCAGGCAGGGAAGTGCTGTCTCGCAGAGAGATCAGTAATTTGGAGTGTGAGCGAATTCTGGGAGCAGTTGCTGAGCTGGATAATAACGTGCCCAGTGAGCTGCATCCCAAGCACGCTGCCAAATTAAAGAAAATTTTTTTCCCCTTTAATTTAAAAGTCACCACTGGGAAATCTCCGTTGGCCTCAGCAGTGATTTCCCCCCAGGCCGCCTTTCTGGAGAAATCTTTAATTTTGATTGTCACACTTTGTGGAGTTTAACTCGGGGAAGCAGAGTCATAAATAAGGTGCCGCTCTGGCACCGAGGCTCCAGCTGTGCCGGGACCGCGCGTGGCACCAGCGCGGGTGGGAAAGAGGGATCAGCTCCACCACGGCCACCGTGCTGGGGCTTGTGGGCACCGGCCACCCTCTTTAACTAGCCAAGCCCTGTCCCCACCACCCGCCTGCTGAACAAACCTGCGGGTTCATGAGAATCTCATCAACCTTAATGCCGCAGCCGGCACCTCCTGGAGCACCCTGGCACCCCAGGACCCAGCACCCTGTGTGCCGGGGCCCTGGCAGGAGTTACACCCCTGGCTTGGCTGGCCATGGCTGTGCCGTGGGGCTGGAGCAGGTATCGCGGCAAGGGCTCGCCCCAGAGTCTCCAGCATTGCCAGCTTGGTGCAACTGGTGTTTGAGCCCGGAGAAGGTCTTCTCCTTTCCCTGCCAGGGCCATGGCAGGGGAGCGCCTGACAATTAAGAAAGAGGGAAGAAACGCAGTTGGTGTGGAGCCGGCGCGGCGGTGCCGGCTGAGCGCCGGAAAGGTTACAGCCCATTTGCATTTTACCCTTCAGTAATTTCAACACTTATGGGTGCAATTAAGAAGCAAGTCTGGCGTTATGAAGCTATCAGCGTGGAGAGACCTGAATACTAACAAACTCTGGCACGCGTCCCCTTCCCAGGCTGCCCGATCTGTCCCTGGTAACACCACGGCAACGCCGGCAGGTTTCCACTGGCCACAGTGACGGGCCTCGACTGTGTTAGATGCACGTTTTTTAACCTGTCTGAGGGCCCAGCCCTCCCCAGGCCGTGCGGGTGATGGGTTCGGTGCTTGCTGTGGGCACAGATGGCCGCAGAGGGGAGCGGGCATTGCCATGGCAGGATGGCCGCTGCGGCAGAACCGGGGCTGGGCCGGTGTCGAGCTTGTTGCCCCAACAAAGCATTTGATCCAATGTTGCCCTCCAGAGCCCGGGGCTTGTTTTACAAGCTGCTCTGGGCAGCGCTGGCCAGAGCAAGATGCCGGCGCAGCCCTCCCGCAGGATGGGGCTTGGTGGCCGTTCCCGTGGGACACCAGGCCCAGAGCATGGCCATCCGACCCTTTAAACTTCATCCCCGTTTAACTGGAGAGATCTGAGCCCCGGTTCATGATTTCTGCCACAATTTGCTCTTAGGTTTCTCCCTTCCCCTCCATTATCCGCCCCGATGAGCTCCCGTCAGCTCCCATCCAGCGGCGCGGTGAGCGCCAGCAAAACCTGTTAAAATGCATGAGTTTGCTCGCAGCCGCTCTCGCCTGGCCAGCGATGCCGAACTGCGAGGGCAGGGGCTGGCGAGGGAGCCGGGGGCCAGGGGGCCTGGCTGGGAGCTGGCCGGGCCGGCGATGGAGCCCGTGGGGTGCGGGCAGGACCCCGCCACTGTTCCCCCGCTGCCAGGGCCGCTTTGCAAACGCTCATTTCACATTCCAGCTGTAGCTCGTTCCCTTTTCCTCATTTTAATAACGACGAGAGCGTCCGGAAGCGCCGCTGCACCCGCGGAAGAGCCAGATCTGACATAATTAAAAAGTGGCTTCAATCAGGCTGTTTTCCTCACGGTTTGTCGTATCAGCCCGCGCCCCCCGTGCTCCCAACCCCCTGAGGCATCATTTACATTTCTTAATAACCCCTCATTAATATTCATGACGTGGGGAGGGTAATAACGGCTGAGTGCACAGCACTAATTCAATTTCAGCGAGCCTCAGTGTGTTTAGTTAATCACCAGGGGACCAGGGTTACTCAGTACAATTATTTATTCAGAATTAGATCTCGAGGCATCTGGATTGAAACCTGAACTCGGAGTAAAATTAAACCGGGATTGTCCTCCTCCCGCCGCCGCTCCCGGCCGCGGTGCCGAAACCTGGGATCCTCGAGCGCTTGGGTTCCGCGGCTGCGGAATCCTGCGAAGGCCCCGTGAAGCGAAGCCAGATGAGCCAGTAATTATCTTCTATTTATCTCATCTTTAACACGCAGATTTGTGGAGTTAATTTTGTCATGACTGATGATGACTCCCCGTATTTTATTGAAACACCGGGGGATGCGAGGGACTTCTCTGAAAACATTATATATATTTTTAATTTCGCGAGTGTTCTCAGACCGGACTCATACTGAGATAACTGCCTAATAGCTGCGATCATTGCGTTATGAAAAATTATTCCGGCTTCAAAACTGTTTTTTAACGCATAGTTGCAATAAATTCGGTGAGATTTTGGCCAAGTTGACTCTCTTCTAATTATTCATATTTGTTAAACTGAAAAATGCCTCTACCCGTCTGCGGTTCTGCATCTTGTTGAGTTACAGATCCATTTGTCACGGCCTCAGCAAACAGAGGGATCCTCACGTCCCCTCCTGCCGCATCCGCCGCTCAGTCGCTGGCCCGTTTTCAAGGTGACAGCGGTCAACGACGCTCTATATAAACAGAAGCGTGTTGTCAATAAGCGCCGGCAGCGGCCGCCTGCGCCTCCGGCCTGCCTCAGCCGCGCCGAGGATCCGCAGGAGGTTACGGAAAACGTGTCCAAAGAAGCGCCAGATTTTGGGTGCTCGGGGGCACCAGCCGCGGCCGGGACCCCGGGACCGGCTCCACCCACGGCTGCCGGCGCCGGTGCCTCCCGGGCAGGGAGCCCTTCGGAGGCCGTCACCGGGAGGAGCCCTGCCCTCTCCCTGCTGGGCAGCGGGCAGCGCCGCTTCCCCTCTCACCGCCTCCCCCGGTGCCGGCCGGTCACCTTCAGCTCGGGCCCGGCGGCTGCCTCGAGCAGGCCCAGCGCCCCGGGACCGGCGGCCGGGCTGGGGGCAGAGCACGGCCCAGCCCCCGGCGCCGCCGAGCCGCTGGCCCGGCCCGTTCCCCGCC